>DWNR01002181.1:0-13485 GCA_018250455.1 Polygonus leo | reverse complement strand
TTAGCTTTATTATATGTATAGAAGATACGCCTACGCCTACTAAGTTGTTTATAATGATATTACAAAGTTTTTTAAGTTATCAGTTACGCAGTACTTTTTTCTGCAAAGCGGTGAGATAAGGAATGAGGGCTTCACAATCTTCAAATATCTTATTTAACGAACCAAAGAAAACTATAAAAAGTACGCGTAGATTTTCCATAAAGTAAGTTTAACACATATTAGATGTATATAACGTAGAACGAAAATATGTAAAACGTTTAAAATGATAAATGTTTTCAATTTCCTATATCATGTATAGACAACCATATATCTTAGATATCCTACTAACAAGATCCAGGTTATTCTGTATGCGGAATATATTCAGAATTCATGGAAACGTTTTCACAAGCCCCAGTATTTGCGAACGCAATCATACTTTGAATATTTTCCTTCGTTTCTTTCAAAGGACCCGAGCGGCGAGGGGAAATTGATTTTAAAATGTTAACGGTGGATGCACTGTGGATATAAATCTCTGGGGAGTGCAATCTATGAATTTCAAGTGACAAAAGAAGAGGAATTGTGGGTGATTTTGTTATAAACTGTTTGCGTTTAATGTTTGAACTACTATGAGACTCATTCAAACCAGGTTTTACCAGTGGTAGAAGTTCTCGAGTAATTCGACTGGAGAGGAACATGTATAATCTAATAAGCAAGTCTACTGTTTCGGTTTAGAAAGGCCTGGTTTCTATACTTGTACACGAAACGAATATCTTAATTCTCAAGAGTAGTAACGCATCTGTGATCTACCTTAGGTACGGTTTAATGACTAAATCGTACTTGGAGATGATTACTTATGTTTACAGGCGGCGGTGACCACTTACCTTCAGGTAGACTGCAAGCTCGTTTCCTAGCTTTACACAATCACACAAAAACAACGCAATGGTAAAATATGGACGCCTGTCTAGTTAATTATAAATTATTGTATTTGATGACTATACGTACAAAAATTTAATAAAATGAAAGAATGTCTTAATAAAACTGTTTAACGAATGAATTGTCACAAGATAAAACTAGTAATGAATCGTACACGCCGACGAGAGCTGTTTGTTCTTTCGAAGTCTAATGAAATTCATTGCACAATGTATGTAATTCTAACAATTAATATTTATTTGTTAACAAGTATATTGTATTCTTTTCTATATTGAGGTCCACATTATCTTTGAAGTCCACAGTTACATATTAATTCAAAAGTTTCCAGAAGAGTGATTAAGTTGACACTGGATCGTCCGCCCCCATCAACTCCATCCGTGGACACTTTATGGCTTCGACCGTTAGAACCGCAGTTACACCACATAATAGGGTCATTTTCCCTAGAATTTCCCTAGATAGTAGATTTTAATTTTATCACTTATAAAAACTACCAACTTTGACAGTGTGTGCTTCTTGTAGAAAATCTTGATAATAATAAAATAGCAAAGTTCATAACACGTATTATTGTTCTTCTGCTAGGTACGGATGTTCTTTTCGAATGAGAAGAAATAGTCCACGCTAGCCGAGTGCATATTGGACGTAACACTTCATACAACTTTGAAACATTTTTTATTTAATTCAAGGTATATAGATTATCGCGATGTTTTCCTTCAGCAATTAATTGCATTAATTAAACATTATTATTAATACAAACACTGAACCCTCTGTTTGAATTGCCATAGGCATGCTGAACTTTAAATAAAATACGACACAATAGTGGCTTGTGTTTGTTTATTTCTATTAAGTTTCTTCATAGGCGTTCTCGAGAGGACCCTTAATTAATGAAACTAATTCCTCTCAGATAGTTTTTCATTAATAATATAGTAATTTTGCTCATCCATTCCAATTGGCGCCAGCCTTTAGCTTTACAGCTACGTTCGGTAGTATCGATGTAATCGGAACTTTTCCTTTCAAATATTTCTTACTACTTTAAAGTTATATTAATCTAGAAAATGTACCATAAAAGTGAATCGTTCATTTCTAATAACTATATACCGTCAAGGATCCTTTGAGTTGAAAGTTTGTGTTACTTTTCAATAAAATGAACGTAAAGTTTTCCCAATAGATAGCTATTACCGATAATAAATTATTTTGAAGCTAAGATAACATTTTAACACTTTAAAATATAGAATAGACCTCTTCAAAATATGAAACCTACAAACCATGAAATTTAATAGTAATACAGGTTGTAAAATATGCTTTCTTGGGGCCACAAAATCCATTAGATTTTTTGATACAGGAGCTACGGTTATGTTAGCTCGTTAACAGAAAAGAATAGGCCATATAACAGCACTTTTAAGTCCGCCAAAATATTTAAACAAACCTTATATATTACCTAACAAATTATCATTCCGTTGCCGTTCGCTTTGAAGCTATAATTTCACCTGCGGAGCCTTTAAAGATTTTAATAATACCGGGGCTTACATTTTCGGGGGCATTCTACTTGATACATTGGACGTAAATAGGACGTGAGCTTATACTGAAAATTCTTTGTAGAGCCATCTGACGATACATAGTCTTACGCGATCATAAATTCGGTAGAACGTGCCATGCCAGTGTTAGCAACCTCAAGCGAGCAGACTATTGTACAAAAAATTATCGTACTAACCTGGATATTGTCTAAATTCTTGATGAATGTTTGTTTTAGGTAAGATGAATTCAAGTATCAATCGCTCTCATGTCAAGGGAAGACCTTTTTTTAGGAAAGTTTTAGTAAGTTGAATGCAAATATCCATTACTTTCCAATCAAGATACAACCTTTTTTTTAGTTCAAGTTATACGTTTGCTAAATGGTGAAGTGCATGCATGAATGCGGAATGCATACATTATTCTTTGTACAGATTACAAATGATTGATAATCGTACTGATGAAATTATAGTACAATTAGCTTAGAAGAATATCGTACCTGGACGCAAAACTACCGTATTTATACGATAACCATACGATTCCGAGCACTGCAAAGCGCACATTTCTTTAAGGGGCTTTTAGCGTTAAAAACGTCTTATGTCCGCTCACGTTCTTCACAAGACATATTCCATACCAGCAGCCGCGGCACTGAATGAAGATATTATTATGAATGGCTCGAACGAACCATTAATAATTTACTCCCGCCTTTACGATCTCGTGATACAACAGATCAAAACATGGTCGTAAAGACATTACCTCGAGAGTTATAAGATTGCCGTTTATTAAAGCAAAACATTTATCTGTGAGTAATTCCTTCGAATCAAGGGATCAAAGTATAAATCTAGAGTTTCAGATATTATTTAGATCAATTCATATTTTATACATTATTCATTCGTCGAATTAAAATAAGATATGGTGGTGGTATAATGGTGGATGTGGTTTTTGCTGTTTAGTATGAAATACAAATTTTGTATGCAAATATCCCTATACCTAATATATAGTTCAATATCCTTGAAAACAGGGGACGTCAAATTTGTTTATATATCTGAAACCATTCACGAAAATGTAGGTATCAAAACCAATTAACAATTAAGTAGCGCGCAACGTACACAAAACTCAATCTAAGTGCGAAGTTGGAGACCCTCATTCTTTTTTGAAGAAGTTAAAGTTTGAAAGTTCATTAAGAGCATCGATTCAAACTTTATTTCATTACATACAGCCTCACCCATCAGCAAGTGCACACGATAGCGGAGCAATTATTTATTAACGAATCTCACGGTTTCACGTTTTACATCCAACATTTGCCACAAATAAACAAGTTTACAAGTGCAAAGAGTAGGCTACGTTCTCTCTCGCCGTTGATTACATTCACGTCAATTCTCCGAAATCATATAAGCATGTTAATATACAAGTCTGTACTTGAGACGAGAAACTTAGTATTTTATTACTTAAGGTTGGGAATACGTGTAATTATTATTATTGAAAATAAAGCTGAGAATACGAGTGAAATCTAGAGAATCTTTTATGCACGTTAACGTTCGTACAAATCAATTCCAACATTGATGTTTACATTGTTTTTTCTGTATTCATTTTACCGTTTATAAAAGATTCATATTTATTCGTCGTTCGTATTGTTTTATGCTAAAACTAGGTATCACCAATATTTAGTTGAAAAGAAACCAATTTTCAGCTGAAAAAAAAATGGACAAGTGTTATTTGAACGCGCCTGACAAAGGGTTCCGAACGATCATTAGGTTATTTATAGCGTTTTTGTTTAAGGCATTTTATTGATTGATCCAAATGTATCCACCAAGTAAACATGTTTGCTCATCGAACATAATTAATCACTTAACAGTTAATATATTTATACTGTGTAATCTCCACAAAACACAAACAGTGTATCAGCCACCTTATGAGCGTATCTTACACAACTCGACTACGATATACGTCGAGTGAAGTGGAGCGAATAATTAAGTACACTCTGTAATTAAGCTCTCATACGAACTCACTGTAGAGGTGCCCCGTACTGCTACGACAGATTTACGAGCATGTCGAGTATCAAAACATATTCATCCCCCACCCCGGTACTACACTCGATTGATTACATGCCCCTCATTATGTTCTGTTGCCGTAACGTTGAAATTATTATGACAGCAAATGTACATTCTTTAAAATTCTTTGTTCGTTTTATTCGGATTAATCAGCATTGAGGTAGGTTTGACAGGTGGTAGAACTCATGTAGTTCCGGGGAGGTACTACCGCCACCCTCATAATCCTTCGTAAAGTATTTCTTGTGTTTCGGTTTGGATAGGCGTGGTTGCCTCTTATTCCGAACATCTTATTCCTCAGGTAGCAACGCATCGGTGATTGGACTGCATGCTCGTTTGCTACCTTTACACAATAAAAAAGGTAGTTCGTTAGCAACTCCGAAAGGGTTATACCTTTAAGTTCGGTCTTAGTGAACGATACTTTATCACGCACCGGTACGCCCTGAAGTTTCACCTATGTGAGCAGTGATCTCTTACTATCAATCTGTCCAAGACAATGAGTTCTCCTGATAAAATCTTGACAGAAGTTAGCAACCTTCATTTTATCAGAAACTATGACCATAAAAGCATTTGTAATGTCGTCTCTGGAACTCCGCGTTGATGCAGAATCTTCCGTCCTCCTATTTTCAAGCGATCATGTCCAAACTAACGAATCTGCCTGCTTCGAATGAGTTTATTGTGAATGAATGAGTTTATTGTGAAGTCAATAGGACAAGGAAGTCAATGAATGTCGAAATTTATGCAGCTTATATGATGATTGTGTAAGTGGTAAGACGTAGGAATAATCAAGTACACTCAGTATTAAGCTCTAGTACGAACTCACTCACTGTAGAGATGTCCCATACAGTTGCGAGAATTTACTAGTCGAGTATCAAAACATATTCATCCCCCACCCTGATGCACTACACTCGATTGATTACACGCCCCTCATTATGTTTTGTTAACGTAAAATTGTACGGTTAAATTGTTATGAGTGAAAACGTACATGTTTTAAAATTTCTTTGTTCGTTTCATTCGGATTATCCACATTCAGGTTAATTCAGTTTGTCAACGAATTGCTTTTATATTTTTTCGACATTATCTTAATTATTTCGTTAATCACGCAATGTTCGTGCAATTTTTACGCCAAAATGCTCAAAATAAAACTCGTAATTGTTAAAATAACGAGGAACAAAGTAAGCGATAATTATGTATACATAGTTTTAAAGGAAAATGTATTGTACTCTTACCTACCTACTACAACAAAGCGTCCTAATTTCATAATCATGTTACGTAATATATTTTTATAAATCTTACTAATGTTTTCCTTATAGAAAGCAAAGAATTAAATGTTTCTTTGTTACTTTGTAATTACGTCATTAATATCAAACATAACATATTTCATGTTAAATAACTGAATTTACAGTTTACTAACATCGCCGGTAACGTGAAACGACTTCTGAAATTCAAGTTAAGTGCAAGTTCGAATAAAGTACCTACCTAAGCTTAGCGTGAAGCTTTTATCAACTGGAAGTACTTTAATAAACGTTAAATTTTAACGAGAGGAAGACAGCTTCAACAGTATCATGCCTTATCTCGAGTAATTGACGAGCGTAACTAACAAAGAACGGAGTGAGATGCTTACCAAATAAATCTTCAAGGTTATTCCCAACTCCCGACGATAATATAAAAATATGGGGAAAGGGATTCGCGTTATACGAAAATAACACGCAAAGAAATAACAACAATCTATCCATATGAATGAAGACAGAATCTAATTATTCATGAGCGTACGCGTACGGCGTTCTGTAGGTTGAATGAACCGTGTGAGAACATTTGTATAAAAAGATTCTGTAAAAAACTTGATGTAGCTCTTAAACAACACAATGAGCTTGTTAATGTCGACTTTTCGACAAATGCATCATGTAGTTACACTCTGTAACTTTAGGATATTTATATTATTAATATAGGTTAATCCCATTTTTTCTTTACAATAAAAAGAAAAATATATTGTTTTAAATTATGGATTTTGCCTTATAATAAATATATATTTAATATACATAAACCTTAATTTTAATACTTATTATACTCTATAGAAGTAAATGCCAAATTATTTGTTTTTGTCATACATAAGCAGATTTAGATAAGATATTTTTCGTAAATGGATTTCATCTTTTAGTAAACTGTCACTGAAAACCTTTCAGATATCATAAGGATATATTTTTTTTAAAGTTGCAGAGTAAAAATGAAGATATAAGCATATGCCAAATGTAGAAAACGCATCTCCTACGTTTGAATACGATGACAGATGTGTTCTTATGAGGACAACAATAGAATGCCTCAGTAATGCCTCGCGTATTTCAATAAAAGTGCTTTAGTCAAACGCCACTAGTGGTGTGACTACGGCAAAACAAAAGGCAGATTTGGGAGATCAGTATTTTTTGTAAAAGTATTGAAGTATTTGAATTTCTGCTTGCTTGCGTAGGCGAGCTGGGCGGCAGTTCAAAAACTTTTAAGCATTCGGGACTTGAAAATGTATGCTGTAGAATAATTTGAAAAAATCTGCATCATGTTTTTTTTATTATATAATGACTTATTATATTGTACAAAGCCTACATATACATATGACTTATTTATTTGTTAATTGGAAGTAGGTATTGGTAGGCCGCCTTCTCTTAAAAGTACGTAGGTAAGTATACTCGTTTAAAGGTATGTTGTCAAAACAGGTTTCTGGTTTCAAGCACCTGGCGTAGTGCAGTACGATGGCCACCGATGGTCATTGTTTATGATATTTGATGGTCATTTAACACGCGACAATTTATTCGAAACCACCACGCAGGGTTTCACGGAAACGCAACCATTACACTAATTGACGCCATACAATATCATATGTGCTTGTTACGTCGTAAATATAATGTGAAATTTTTAATTTACCTAAGTAGTATTAAAAAAAAACAAAGGTGTGAGTCCCTTATCGCAAAGCCAAAGTGGTGAACTACCTAGTCCAAAATAGCTTGAAAATTAATGAAATGCTTATTGCTTATAAATTGCTAATTTATTAACTAATTTATGTATTGATTTAATGAAAGCATTTGTAGTTATTGCAATAAATACTTTATAGTTTTTTAAGAACTGAGGAGTAATTGACTAGCAGTTTAATACATAAAGATAATGACACTATTTTCAATGTATATAATTTCTTTTGATAGTGGTGGGTTTTATGGTGTAGGTACTTATTTAAAATTATAACTATGACGTTCACATTCGCGAGTGTGACGTACATGCTCACAAGTTTGACGTACTCATTTGCAAGTCTGACGTATATATTCACATCTGCGTTCCACCTACCGTATTATAGTTTGGTTAATCGAATTTAGTAATAGAAATTTTGCAAATATGTTTGTTAGGTACTACCATAACATAAACGTCAAGCGGTGAAATTTTGATATTACGATTTTAACAATAGACGTCAGATGCCAACTAAATCTGTTCTCTAAAGCCATTGTGAACGGCTTAACAGCTCTGCCAGTAACAAAAATATTCCAACCTTCAGGGAAATAACAAAAAGAAACTACTGTTCATTACTTTCTTTCGGTATCGGTAGAACGTTTTATACACCAAAGATTTATAACCAGAATTGGTAAAAATAGTACAACTATCATATACAAACATAGTTTAATAATTTATATATATAAAAGGGAAAACTGATTAACTGACTGACATATCAACGCACAGCCGAAACTACTGTACCTTGAAACTAGAAATTTGGTACAGGGGTTCCTTTCATGATCTAAGTGAAAGTCCTTTCATGGTCTAAGAAAGGATTTTTCGAAATTCTACCTCCAAGGGGTTTTCGACTTCTACGCGGACGAAGTTTGGTATAAATATAGACTTAGGGTGTAAAGTATAAAAAGGAGCAAAGAAAGTGATAAAGAACTTAAGTGAAGCACCACATTACAAAAATGTATACGCAGGCGGAATTTATAATTTAAAAATACAAACAACATAGGAAGTATTAGAAAATTGCGGCGTTCATATGGATGCGTATTATAACGAAAGTAAAGTAGTTAATCAGCTTAAAAGCCTCGTAATGTATCATCCGCTCGCTAGCAGAAGCTAGTACCTAATACGGATCTTATACAAAAGCGGTCACGTTTAACAATGTATGTGTATACAACATACATACGTATTAATTATCCTGTTCTCTCGTATTTCGTAGGTGCGATTGATCATCAGAACATTTGTACACTTATCTCTTATCTCTTGATTCATACTCGGTTAGCAATAGATTAAAAATATACAAAATGTGTCGCTATCATTTCTATCATCGCTATAATTACAAATACTATAAAAGTTACTAAACTATGTTGTTATGTCAAAAAATATGATTTGAACGAGCTCATCCTGTGAATAAATTATTCCCAAGTTGGAATACAATGCTACTATTGTACTTAACATAAAGTAAAAACCAAAAAAATATATATAATTATGATATAGGTATTACTTCCTATTTGAGTCGGTCTTGTATTTCTCGTTGCCGATACTTTTATAGTATGACAATATTTCATCAAAAAAATAAAAATAGATGCTGTATAATTTTGTATAATACGAAAATCCCTAATAGAATCTATATTTAAAAAACACAACCACACCGCGATCACCCTTTTGTGGCGAAGCAAAAACAACAAAGCGACATTTTCGTGAAATCTCAGCACTAATCCGACAAACAAAGGGAATGCATATTTTTCCCGGAGCGGGGGCGATAAACAAGATTAAAATTACAGGACGCGGAGTGGTCGAGGTCCGGGCGTAAATCTCGCGCCAGCGGAGTTAGATGGATAGTTTGTGTAAGGCTGGATTTGGTGGGTCTATTCTGTACGTCCTTAACAAATAAACCATAACTTCGTATGGATTGGTAAAATTAGTGTATTTTTTTTCATATAAAGGTAGCAAACGAGCATGCAGTCTACCTGGTAAGTGGTCATTGCCGCCCATGAATATCAGTAGTCGTCCCCAAGCACAACTAAATCATACCTAAGTTGGATCACAGCTGCGTTGCTACCCCTGAGGACGAAAATGTTCGCCTTGTGTATAGCCGACAACCACGCCTCTACAAACTTAAACGCAAGAATTGCTTCACGGAGGATTATGAGGGTGGCGGTGGTACTTCCCCGGTCGAACTATATGAGTACACCTGGCTAATTTGACTAGCAGATGACAGACCGTATTGTAATAACATGTAGTACTTTCTACACTCATACCTCCACGCTACTGTTCAGTTCCGCTAATGCCCATATTCTGTGTCATGCCATCAACACACACACTATGAATGAACACAAATACCCAGACCCAGATAAGAAATCCAAATTCAATTCAAAAGAAGCAACTGTCAAAAATAGAACGGGTTTAAAGCGCTTCAGTTTAACTAATAAATAATTCAAAATTCGTTCTTCTGAAAATAAACTCGGCGAGCGGACATTTGTTAAAAATGTAGCGATGGAATTGACCGAAACTTTGAATGAAAAACGGATTGTGTATGTACAAAATAGTCTCCCTGAAAGTTCGTGACCACAATACGTTAAGTTCTATAGTAACTGTAGCGGATATAGATTAACACTTTTGTGATTCATTGGAAACAGTTATAGCACATTTTATGGAGCTTAACAATAATAATTTAAGCGTAACAAACCCAGTAGCCAGGTATAATCTATACATATAATAAAGCTAAAGAGGGTCGAAAGTCCGTACATGGAAGATATTCGAAAAATAGTTGCCTGGTAATGCTTAGAATTGATAATAGAATATGTTTTAACAGTTTTTAGGATTTTTGTCTGTTCGTCTGTTTATTTGACCGCGCATGACGTAAAAATGGCTTAACGGATTTTGATACAAACTTGACTAATCTATCGAAAAGAACTCCGGCCAGGTTTTAGGCCATAAAAATTCAACCCCTAAAAGGAGGGGTAGCGGGCGGAATCGCGGTCACAGCTAGTGTTAAAAAAACGAGCGATTGATCGCGAGCGAGCGAACGATTGACGATTTTAAACAAAATCTGCATGTAAAATGGAGTTCCCAGTTATACACATTAATTATTTTTATATACGAGAGTATATTCGGAATTTCCATTACAATAGAATGCGAGCAGCAAATACAAACTGTACCAACTTTGAGAACAGTCGCACATTAACCGGCCCGTCTCGCGAATTAATAATGAGCTCCGAGTGCTGTAAATTTAACAACCCGACTAGTACGAAAATGTAACGAATATAATTCTCACAACCTGGGGAAAACACACAGACTGTACGAAATGAATACGAATGTAATACGAAACAGACGTTTAGGAAATGCTATGAGCAATGAAAATCATTAAAACCGATCATTAATTCATGATTAGATTTATCATACCAGAGGGATGTCTTTATAAGAGCAATAGAGACTAAAAAGATTATTTTTACAAAAATTGTAATGTAATGTAATAAATGTAATTGTAATGTAATGTAATAAATAAATTGTAATGTATTGGTAGCAACGCAATAACTACTGCAGGAATTGTAAGCGATTTTTACTTTAAAATTTGTCCCAAGTTTTACCTTAATATTCCGTCCAAAAACGGCTGAACGAATTTAAATGAAATTTGGCATACAAATATTTTATAAACCTTACAGAAAAACATATAATAAATTTTATTCCAGGCTTCTCAATGACCCAATTCTAAAGTCAACACAGTCGATGTCGCTGGCAGAAGCTAGTAATATATAAAATATTGAAAACTCGCATTGAAGTAAAGATATACGTGTCTATAAATATAAAATACAACTACAATTTTACATCTCGTAAAATCCTACGAGCTTTATACGAAGTAAATCTTAGAGGCGAATTGATAGGTTAACATAAACATCAATACCACGATATTAGGGGTCTATGGAGTTAATAGTTCAAACATTTGCTAGCCTCGCCATTTCTGGGAAAACAAACACGTTTACCTAGCTTTTTGCTGCTCTGCTGTTTTTTAAGTGAAATTTATCTTTTATATATTAAGCGACAACGACATAATTAGATTTTTGCGTATATTAATTCTAGTATTTTAAATGCACATAATAAGTTCTATCCGTTTTTGTATTGTGTTATCATATAAAGGTAGAAAACGAGCAAGCCATTCAGCTGACGGTAATTGTTCATTGCCGCCTATGGACACTAACCCACGTACGATTGATTCATTGAGATTGTGGAGAAATGCGTTGCTATGAGTGAGGACTAAGGTGGTCGCCTCGGCAACCATGCCTCTCCAAAACCAAAACGCAAGACAAATCTTCGATCGTCGACCTACATGATTTCTATCTTCAAAGTTCGGTATTTATCAAAGAATTCGAAAAAAACATTTTCCTTAAAATCCATATCAAGGTGTAAAATTATCGTAGGATCTTTAAAATTGAACTATTGCAGAATCAGAATCTTAATATACCATAAACAATTTGCAAAGGTCAAAACACAAGAAATAGGGCAACGAAAACATCAATATTAGTTAGAGACTGAAATGTTGCTACGGCAAACATTTGCCCGCCCTACTTCTGAGAAAACCAACAAGATCCCGCTATTACTGTGTGCTGTCGCTTCGAATTAAGCTATTGAAGGAAGCAGGGATATTTACACCATTGGGCTGATTCTGTAAATTCCCAGAAGCTTGTCGTAGAAATCTTGTATTTATTCTGCTGTCCTCCTGTCCTGCTATACTAGGATCGCCGACCATGAACATCTGCTATTCTCAATTATCTCACTTGAATGGAGTACAAAGGACTAAAATTGTTAAAACCAAAATTCCAAATAACATATAGAAAAGCTAGACTTCTGTTATATTTACATAAAATAAATAAAACCACATCACTTCGTGTTGTAAATCCACGAAACACGTTTGATGTGACGACACGCATGTATCCAGAAATAAAATAGGTATTACAACAAATTAAAGGGGATAAAGCCTTTTCCAAATTCAAAGTCCATTATAATAAGCAAAGACGTAGCCACGTCATTAATGCTAATTCTATATATTATATCAGCCCAGTGTAGCATGCAACTGAAGAAATTGCTAAAAATCAGGATATATTTTATAAACGAGTATGTGTAGTTAAAACTTGGAATTGTTTAAAACATCTGCAAATAGTAAAACTCGCTTACCTAGTGTAAGCTGTCGCAATGAATTAGTTTGCGGATGGAAGGAGGGATGTTTACGAGGCAGAACATCGGATTGGCGCACGCCAGTAAATCTCCGGCGCCTTTACAACAATTGAGGTAAATTTTCATTGAAAACTTGTGTAACGAATCCCTCCTGTTCGGAATATAAATTTTGTGTTTCAATTGTGAATCAACAAATAGGTAACTTTTTAGGAGATATAAATGTTTTTCTCTGAACACTTGTATTGTAATGAAAATTACTTCAGTAAATGGCTAAAATTTTGCCTTTACAACTTACATAAATTTCATAGAATTGGAAAGATTAAACCTTTACTTTAACCAAAAATACAGATGTAAGTGATTAGAAGTTTTGAGGTCGACGAAGTTGTTAGTGGTTAAAGAAAAAAGCTCTCGTATCAGGCCGTGTCAAGGTTGTAGCAACTGACCTTCCTCTTTACATGCGGCTTAAGATTGCACTTTTAATTACAACTACACATTTTTTTATCGAAGGCTGGAGATATGTATACTTGTTAAAACTAAACGTGCTTACTTTTGTCCCCTATTTGGTACTCTTAAAGGCATAAATTATAATTAAAATTATAATAAAATAAAATTCTGTTTTAGATATTTAATTACTTAATTTTGCCAGGTGATAGTATAACTCATGGAGTTCTATTGGTGAGATACCACCACCACTCTCATAATCCGCCATGAAGCAGTCTACCATTAGGTTGCAGTTGGTATACTTGTTTGCTACCTTTAGTAAATACAAAAATAAATATGAATCTACTATATATAAAAACTTTTTAAGTAAAAATAGAACCGACTTCAAGATGAACTAAAAAGTGAAAAATAATTAATAATTTTGATATCG
>DWNR01002180.1:0-13486 GCA_018250455.1 Polygonus leo | reverse complement strand
TCATAGCGCACCGGGAATACCTCGAGAGGAAGCTCATTCCACATCTTGCACGTACGAGGTAGAAAGGAGCATGCGAACCGGACTGTTGAGGACCGCCACGCGTCCAAATGATGTGGATGAAACCTCATCCTTCGGCGAGTGGTGGATAAAATGTTGTAAAAAAAAGAAAGAAAGAAAACACCTTTTTTGTATACTTTATTAATATTGCGAAGAGTATTTCGAATTCGATGTAGAAGAAACTGTTAACGTGAAACGTACGAAAACGTACGTTACTAATATATTTCATGAAAACAAATTTTAATAAATAAATAAAAAGTTTTCTGCTTCGTGAAAAGAATTCCTCCTAAGCCTTATAAAACTACCTTACCTGAACCATTTTTGTAGTTTCTAATACAAGATTAAATAAAAAGACCAAAATGTCTTTACATGAAAAATGTTTGATTATCTGTACTAATTTTTTGTTACCAAAACCATATGAAAGTGTAAAGCTAAATGTGTAAAGTTATATTTCAAACTCTAACCACAACCAAGGATTCTCACTAAGGATCCTAACCAAAAAAAAAAACGATGTATTTACCGCAAACATAGTACGCAAAACGGAGCCTTGTCCGATTCGTCATTGATATTTATTCTTATCATACTTTTGGGAACCGGAATTAAGACCAACATTTGTTTATTACACAACAGATCAGGCGTAAATGTTCTTGTTTTCTCGGAATCGTGATTCGGTATCTTCGAAGCATCTGAAGGCCTATAAACTGGACGTATGACGTCATTTGTTATTATATAAATCGCTAGCGTCATTTTAAAGCCTGTCAAATGATTATTATTTGGGATTTTGTATTTTCTCTGATGAATGAGATGTTCGCGCCTCGTGTTTAAGTTAGTTTGGAAATTACACCTCCACGACCAAAGTATAAGAATTGATTTATGAAGGATAACGAGGGTAAGAGCTGAAAAGCAGCTGAGGAAATAAGGTACAAAAAGCCGTTTTCATGTATCTTAAAGCCAAGGTTGTAGAATCAGTTTGCTTGCGGTAATACCACTGCTACTCATTTCCAGTGCGCAGAACTTATTCATTAGCAATATGCGTTTCAGAAAATATGATTGCATAAAGCTAGGTTGTAGAATTTTTTTGCTTGCGGTAGTACCTCTGCCACACTGATTTCGTTTGCGTTTCGGTCAGAAAATATGATTGCAGAGCATACTTATACTCATGGGTCCGAACATTGCCAAACAAAAAATAGCCTATTAACAGTTTCATTGATGGATGGATGAGATAGGGGGCCCTCCTTTTTGCTGTACGATAAACCACCGATTCGTGAGTTTAACCTTTGCCGGTAATAATTGGTACCGCAGTAATCTCCGCAGATCTAACAAGACAAGAAACTCGGAGGTCGAATGTCAGAGCCGTTTAGAATGCTATACAAAAAAAACTTATTAACAGTTTCACTGAAGGATGGTACGAGACTCCTCTTTGTATACCGCGGATCCACAACCTTTACCGGTAATAACCAGTACCGCTGCAATCTCCGCAGATCTAACAAGACAGATAAGAGACTTGGAGGTCGAATGTCAGAGCCGTGACTCATTGTGATAAAATGCACCGCAAGCTCGTTTAGAATGCGTTCCGACTCACGCGCACCTAACATTTTACTTTTTCTTTTTCCTTGCCCTTGTTGTTTAGCCTGACAGTATTTTAATGTTATTACAAAAGTTACGAATTTTCAACTTGGAATATTCTTTTATGACATGTTGATCCAAAAGTGCTCCCCGATTATTTTTTTTCTTTGCCCTTTTGTTTTATTCTGCCAATATTTTTATGTTATTAGAATTCGTTAGGAATTATACAATGAAACTAGGTCTTCTTTCTTTAATTTTGAATGAAAAAAATAATCATTTCATTTTTTTTTTTCATAATATTTTCGAGAATGTCGATATTCGGGAGATATTGTCGATATCGGGAGAGGTACCACCATCAAGTTCTTAATCCTGTTTTGTGTTTCAGTTGTATGCGGATACGCGCAAAGCCGAAATCTTAATCCCCAGGAGTTGCAATGTCTTCCTCAGGTAGTATAGCTACAATTAATTTAATAAATGGTGGATTACAGACCCGTTTGCTACACGTGTAAGTACCATAAATAATAAAGTAGCCTCTAAGGTGTTTACTAAAAAATTAAATTGAATTTAATTAAAGAAGCGCTACTTATTCCTCAACAACAATATGCGTCTCTACGCTACAATAAATATGTAGAGTTCTGAGTAGCTACCTAATTCTCGTCCAGTTTTTGTTAATCCTTGTTAAATTATTCCATGAGAATGTTTATTCATCATGCGGTATTTAAAATGCAACTTAACACAAAATTTGCTTAACATAAAATTAATATTTTAAGAAAACAAGATTGGTTTAAAGCAAATTTATTTTGTAACCATAGTTAAACTGAAAATTGTTTATTTCCATTTAAGTGCCAGTTCTGTTTTTATTTAATTTAATTTTCTCAGGTAAATAATTTGATGCTCTGTTTGTTTCAGTTTTTAATCGACCTCAAAAATGGATGAGATTTTCGTCTGTATCTTAATGTACTTTTTGATGTTAAAACGTTTTTGCTAATCACGAACTGATTTTAAATAATTTATTTTATTAAGAAGATTCTATTTTTATTCGACAAGTTTTACAATTGAAGGTGATCGCGTGAATGATAAATAAAGGTTTAATTTTTAAAAATGAAACTGCTTTAAAATTAATTATTTTCTTGAAATATTACGACGTACTTCGTTATAAGTTTCCATTTAAAAATTTCATTTTAAATTGTGTTCTTCATAATACATCATCGCATTAATTTTTAACTAACGACCATTAAAGGGATGTGTAGGGGGATTAGTTAGCGGTAATTCATTTATTTCGTGAGTCAATGCCGACCACTATTAGAACGTAATGACTGTAATATCCACGTCATGAGCTGTGAATGGATGTTTATCTAATTGCTAAGTGATTACTCATTTTGGGGTTTATTGTCTATTTTTATAAAAATGGTTTTGGGAAATGTGGTATACAGTTAATGTTTCGTGTTGGTCACCGCTTTGTTATGCAGTGTTCTGGGTTCGAGTCTCGGTTAGGCAGACATCTAAATCAAATATATGATATTTATCTAACACAATCTATCTTTCTATGCCAAAACGTGTGTTTATCACATGTGTGCTTAATGTGCAGTGCAAGCTTATGTCAAATTTTGTTGCTTGTGTTTTTATTGTGTATGTTTTTTTTATAAATTGCCATATTTTTTACTTATTTATATATATATGTGTATTATAGTATTATTTCGTCTCAAAGTTTCCAACTTGTTGATCGTTTAAGATGGATTGGAATAGTTCCAAACGAAATTCCATTTTCCAAACTGTATTCCAATACTAGCGGTATGAATCGCTAGAATTAAAGTATCAAAACAAGAATATAGAAAAAATCCTCGTCACAATATTTGATTTTACAAAATGCTTTTATTAAAATATTTTGACCCATTTTGATAACGTGTTTTTCTTAGTGTGTTTAGTCTTTAATTGGTATTGATTTAATAGAGAAGTGGAATGCGGGCTTTGGAATATATTATATACGTATATTTCCGCGTATTAGCTTATAATTATGAGGATAATAACTATATAACCATATAAACATCATCAATCCATTGTTCTGTTTACTAAAGTGTATTTTTACCTATAACCAAAACAACAAACTAAATTGAAATAATTAATTTAAAAGCGTTTGTTTATTCGGAAACAAACGTAAACCATTTAATCTATGTTTGGTGTACAGATAACGTCATTTTATGTTACAGTAGTCAAAAGGTTAATTTATGAAAAGTAATCAAAATTGTTAAAAAAAACAGGACCTACGCGACCAATATAGAATAAACCCGTTATAAATACGGTTTTAGTCCATTTTATCCCGTTATCGATCTTCCCCGATACTTGATCCCCTTGCTAAGCGCGCCCATAACGTATCGACGGTATATCCACGATGTTGAGATAAGCTGCTTTGCAAGCAATCGACTAAAACTATCTTTTGAATAGAAAAATGCAAAATAAATCGTTATTCTTGACGAGAAGAAATAAGTATAAGGCTTTTACTGTTTACAATGTATGCAAAATCGAATGTTTACATTTAATGTAATGCGACAAAGGTATTTAGTCAAAGCATCAAATATTTTACTGTGATAAATGAATGAACATTTTGCCAATAAAACATATTTGATGAACGAAAATGGTAGAGTATTATGTCATGAGTAAGATCTCTTGAGCTAGACCTCCGTTATAATGCTACATGGAGCGAATATTGGCGATGGACACGTGTGTTTGTTAGAGTACTTATAGACGATGTGAACCATGAATTTCCTTTTTTATCCCTTAAATTCCTCTTTCCTTTAAACCTTATCTCTTCGTACGTCGCTAAATACGCCGAAAATTAAAGACCATTCGATGCGATCATTTAGCACCTCATGGGATTGTCAGATCTGATGTCGACCTCAAATACGTTGCTACATCGGAGGACGAAGAAGTACCTTTAAGAGAGTAGCCTTTAACTACAACAGAGAAGCTCAAACTATTGCTGTAAGCGGTAATAAGTGTCGTGGACGAACCATTGTTGCCAAATACGAAGTTTTGTACCGTTAAATTATACCTGAATTATTTGGGTACTTTGTTTAAGTCTATTGTATTTTTACAGCGTGAAAGTAGTAAATAAATGTGTTCGCAGAGCACAAGATAGTAAGTGGTAACTGCTACTTTTGACCGTTTTGATTAACCTCCACTTGAGGGTGAACGCAGACCTTGCCCTGGGGACTATTCGCCTAGGTTTTAAGTAAGGCTTACAATCATGCCCCTCTAACCGAATCATAAGAATAGTAAGTAGAGAATAATCTAGCCGCAAATTGCTTCTAAGTTCAGTTCATATTCATAAGGTTCATGGATATTATTGGATTGTAACGTGTCTAGAATTTAGAACGATCCAATTTTGCTACGATCGCAATTTACATCGCTGTAGAGTTGATCATTATTCGCTGGAAATAAATCGGAGTGCAACATTTAAATAAAATAATGATAACGGAATAATTTGATAGGATTTTAATGTTATTTATGTACCTACTTATAAATTGTGTTTCAGACTCATGAGACAATAAACATATACATATGTCAAATTTTAATCACTGTTACGTGGTAGAATCTGAGTACGCCCGGGGCCGCTGCCGCACCCATTTTTGCCACGCAATATGTTGTTGTTTATTTGCAATTAGCGTTTCGATCAGAAAGGTGTGGTGTCGATTATACTTGTTCAAGAAGCGACTGACAACGCATACAGACGCGTTGTCAGCTGTTTTCAGATATCGTTGACAAAGTGCGACCGAAGTTGGATTTCCATCTTATCTGAGGTTGATTGGAGATTTCCATGGACGGCAGTCACCATTGACCGTCAGATGGACTACGTATCCATTTTCTACTGCTATACTTTATATAAAGACCCATGGATAGATAAATTCTGAAGGTACCTCTACCCTAAAACTTTAAAACAATATTGTTAATTCTTCTTCGACCTATTTTAGGTCGAAGGGTGTGGTAAGGACGATATGTACCCGCGACGTTTTAACTGTGTAATCTAAGAGGTAGAGAATGCAAATGCTGGGACCTCATCCTATTTGTAATAAAGTGGTGAATATTTACTCCAAAACAGTATGACATATTTCAACCTCACCTTATGAGTATTTAAAAATAATGTTATGAAAGTCCTTAATCGTGTCGTGTCGTTTATGTCAAAATTTTAGTCGATTGTTAAATACACACATATTTTATTTTAATTAAAAGCGCGCAACAATAACAAGGCTACACCCGATTGGAAACAGCCCCAAAATATGGCTCCACAATAGGTAATGAAATAGCCTTACCGGTGCCCGGCCAGCAACCCCCGCGATAATGTGTATTCGCAACGGGGTGGTGCACTGCATTGGGGAGGACTACCCTGACAGCACCGATTATATCACATCACGAAAATACAACACTAAATTAAATAAACTTTTTCATTCATACGTACCCTCACGAAACGAAGAAATCCGCAACGATATTTCTATCGATCACATGTGTATACAAAATACAAATCGTAAAATAAAACAGTTAACAAATAAACCACACGTAAAACACAAGGGAACTCCAAAACTAAAAATGTCCGAAAATCAAACAATGTCACACACAAGAAACTTGAGTTAACACCATAAATATTCAGTTCATAACAAAATGATTTTTATGAACACTGCAACACACCTCTCCCTACCACATACACCGAGAAACTGACTGAATGACTGTGCGAATGAGATGAATGAATCGAATCAATGAACGCCGAATGAAAAGAGCATGACGTTTGAAAGTTCAACGCCATTCGCCATAATAGGCTAACAGTACCATCTGTTGACAAGTAGTACGAACTACATATTTTAATCGTAGCGCCATCTACCTGTACTCAGAAAAATAAGGTATTTATATAAACATGTATTATTTTTTTACTTTATTATTAGCAAATTACATATTAGTTAAAATTAACTATCAATTATTTTATAAATATTTGTTTTATTTGTTAAATGAAACTGACGTTAACAATATTCTCGAGATTTCTAAACGTATATTTATTTCGCATTCTGCAAGCAACTTCAGTTTGATTTAGTTGTTCGCTGTCACTCCGCTGTCAAGCATGTCATTTGCGTTTACGTCAAAAATGGAGGAGGATCGTCTTTTCGACGAAACGGTTTCAATTCGGGAATCAGCTCGACCCTTAAAAAAATATGGGAGCACTTGCAATCACATGAAAAGGAACGAGGAATACATAAAGCATGTGATGTCGAAGGGCGATACGCTCCAAGGGATAGCTTTGAAGTACGGTGTGACCGTAAGTGGATGATCATAATAAATGTTGATAAATTGTTAATATCGCGGTGTGGGTGTTACAGAAGTGTTGTGTTTGTTTGTAGATGGAGAAGATAAGGCGGGCGAATCGGTTGTTTGCGTCGGATAGTTTGTTTTTGCGAGAGTTCCTGTTGATACCTGTGACTAAAGATTCACCGTTCTACGAGAATGGGGAGAGAGTGACGGAGCCCCCGCCGCCGAACCACCGCGCGTCGATCGCTGGTATCCCGACTGCCGACTTCTCGCCAGGCAGCCCTGATGAGAAGAAGAGTTTCGACAACTTCCTAAACCGCTTGGACTCTTCTCTGGCCAATATCAAGAAACATGTTGAGAAGAGTAAGGAGAACAGCGAGTGAGTATACTTTGTTTGGTCATAATTTCGAGAGTATACTTTGTTTGGTCATAATTTCGTGAGTATACTTTGTTTGGTCATAATTTCGCCTTTGTTTTGTTTTAATAGACCTTGTGTATTTTGTACATGATGGTATCAACATTGTTTTTATTATGGTACCAAGAACCACCTTTTGATGCTACATAGAGTAATAATTGTTTAAATGAGTATGTGTGGTAATTGACATCGGTAAACTACCCCTATACATGCACAAAAACCTACAGAGATTTAGGGGTTTTTCTAATTTTTTAAATGTAGTTCCATGAATGGCAGTGGTTCCTAACCATAGATGGATAAGATTACTGCTCTAATTGCTGGTTTCAATACTCCATCTTTCCTTTTAAGTGTGAAGTCGTATTAACAAAAAGTTCATAGGTTTTTATTTTTATTGCATCACTAAAGCCCGGTTTTAATAACTTATCCATATCTTTGCCCTTCATCTTTATATATATAGATAAAGATGGATGGAGATGGAAAGTGTTATTTAAAATAATAAATCAAGATAGTGGTGCTTTGTACTTAAAGAAATTAGACATTACAAACACAACGGATGATTTGATAGGTGTGAGCTAGCTTTTAGAATGATTCAAATTTTGATAGACTTTTAGCAATTTTTCCAATAATATTGCCAGGTGGTAAAATTCATTTAGTAATAATAATCCTCCATGAAGCAATACTTATATATGAGGCCAACATCTTAGTCCTCAGGGGCAACTGTGATCAACCTTAGCTATGATTTAATTGTGCTTGGGGATGGTTACTGATGTCCATGGGCGGTAGTGACCACTTGCAATCAGGTGGACTGCATGCCCATTTTCTACCTTTATACAATAACAAAAAAAAAAAGAAAAGTATGGAAATATTTAAAGTGATGGATGAAATGTTTTTCATTAATGATTAAGATGATATTCAAATAAAACTTAATTTGAAAACTCATTATGCATATAAAGGTCAATGAACTTCAATTATTGATTTGTTTTGATATCTATTTAATTCTCTCTATATTTGCTTAGGAATCAATATCATCATCGTCTTATTACTTCCATCAAATTCAGTAAGATTTAGTTGCATTTGTGTGATTTGAAAACTGGAGAGAAATCTCAGCTATTACGACTTTATTATTAATTTATGTTATGATTAAATTTAATTGAATGAGTTATATAAATATGTAACTCATGTTAATGATATAAACAAAGTAAACATTCATGTAAAGATCAAATAAGGTTCATTCTCAGATATATGTGTTTAGACAATGTGTGATATCAGTTATATATTTAAATAAATGTCATGCAAATATAATAACGAATGGAATTTTCTCTTTGACGTGTGATAGGAGCATTATCTAGTGAATATAAGATATGACCCACACTGGCATTGAATAGTGCATCATAATAAACATGAGAACTATTTTGATAGCAATATAAGAATACATTTTGACACATTGAGTACAGAGTTCTGTGAAGCTTGTGATGAATGATGCTTTTTTTTTTCTAAAATAGAGTTAGAAGTCAAATACAGTCAAGTAACTAGGCTGTGTGTCCAGCCTGTGGCAAATTTATTGGCGATTATGTTATATGGCGATTTTTTAAAAATTTTAGTTTCCGTAGACGAAGTTAGAAGTTCCTTAATTTGTCTGTAATCTGATGTAATTTCAAATTAAGTCCTTTCTCAGTTACACAAAAAAACTGACAAATCCTGCTCAGTGTTAGTAGCTAAAAGACTATTGTACACTATTGTAAAAGGGTTATATTTCAGATGAATTAAAGTTTTCAATCACTTTCAAGTCAAAAGGCATTTTCGAATGAAATGCAATACAGGTGACCTTTTAGGAATTTCTGCATTTCATTTCTTCTTCTGCAATCCTGCCAAGTTTCTGAAACATCAACCAAAACCAATTCTGCCAGTGATTAAAATAACCTGTCAAAAGGTCCTGCTTACTAGGCGCCCCTTCTCGCTTGGGGTCTATGGCACTTTGCGGACTGTCACTCTACTGTTTGAAGTTATTATAAATTAAGTTTTAGTGTGTGTGTATAAATTTGTTTGTTTACTTGTCTAATATCAATCATGCAAAATCAGCTGAACAAAGCATGCAATTTTATACATAGTTTGTTTATAACCAGGATTAACACTGTAACATTTAAAGTTGTATTGCTCCATCAATTAAATTCTGAAATCCACACAGACAAAGCAGACTTATGAGCAGAATTAATACATCTAGTCATTGAATTTATATTCCAAACTAATTAATAGTAATGAATATGAACTAAGTAAATATATAAACAAGTAAATTTCAATAAGTTATCAAACAACTTGCAAGTTACATACTTATATTCCCTTAGTTGGATAGGGTTGGCAATAGCCAGCTCATGTCCCACTGAAGACGGGAATGGACCCATATGGGAGCGAATAGCTGAAGTATGAGTTCACCCCTCCTCTTTAAGCCCATGTCTTCAGTGCCAGCTGAGCCCTTAGTTGGCTGGCTATAAAACACACGGTAAAGCTGTAAAGGCCAGTAGGGCCAACAGCAACTACACAATTCGAAAAAAAAAAGTTATATTTGTTTACTTAGTAATAATGACAATCTATTACTATCCCTAAGAAGAAGAGACCTGCATTAATACAGGTCTCTTCTTCTTATCTTAGATTGAATCTCATAGATTTTAACACAAAATAAGCTCTTTAGGAATGTGAAGCAGTGAAAATAATTTATGCACAATAAAGTTATTAGGGGCAAGACACTTCCAGTAACAAGATTATACAACTTGACGACCCTGCCCTTTTGTTCCATTTTATTGTTATGTAATATGAAGTATCTTTTAAGTAGATGTTAACACATTTTGTGCTTGCAATTTTATTGGTTATTTTTTGGTTGTTACAATTTAGAGCATTATAATTACGAGGTTTCTTTTTAATTTGTAATGTATTCTATAACATACTTTTCTTTATTTTTTTTTAAATATAGTCTATAACATACCTAGAATTATCTTTATGGTAAGTAGAGAGTGTCGCCCATGGACTGTAATCAATTCCAAATACGTGTGAATCGTATGTAAGGTTGCCAACCGATGCGTTACTACCCCAGAGGACAAAGATTTTTGCCTCGTGTGTAAGCATAGCCTACAACCAGATATATAAAAAAGGCAAAACTGATTAACTGACTGACATATCAACGCACAGCCGAAACTACTGTACCTAGAAACTTGAAATTTGGTACAGGGTTTCCTTTCATGATGTAAGGGAGCACTAAGAAAGGATTTTTCGATATTCTACCCCCAAGGGGGTTTCGACTTCTATGCGAACGAAGTTGCTGGCAAAAGCTAGTCTTGTATAAATGTGATTACGGTCCACATCTTTCCATCCTAAACACAAATTGCTCAATAACAACTACTGCGCAGTTCTGCTGAATTGCCGTGGAATGTACCTAATTATTCATGAAGAGTTTGAGCGCAATTGCGCTGTACAATTTAAATTGCATTCTCTTCATACAAGTTACATTGTTTCAATTTAATGCGACTATTACTGTTCATATCAGTAACAAAAACATTTAGATATATCTGTAAGGGTATTTATACTTGTATCGAAATATTCTATCTTGTTGTTCTTATAATTTGGGTTATATTGACAACCCGCGTGGGGCAATAGTCCTGAAT
Organism: Polygonus leo; assembly: GCA_018250455.1. Lineage (NCBI taxonomy): Eukaryota > Metazoa > Arthropoda > Insecta > Lepidoptera > Hesperiidae > Polygonus > Polygonus leo. The sequence continues at coordinate 2,506 of DWNR01002180.1, read as the reverse complement.
TTGATTCCCCGCTAAGCAGAAAATTGAATGATAAATTTGAATACTTTTTCTTGGTCTGTGTGTTTGTACTCGCCTTGTCTTTTGTGCCCATGACAACCATAGTACAAGGAATCTTTGAAGTGATATTTATTGTGTAATTATTATGTAACGTAATGTATTAAGGAAAGTAATATTTACAATTATTTTTATAAAATTAGTAATCACTATTATTCATTCACACAATCATAACTTTAGTCTCTAAAGAATATAATTCGAGAATTTACAAAAAATAGGACAATTCTTATACATTTTTTCGGAGATAAACGTAACGTAAATATGACACTGTGCTCTTCTGCGAAAATATTTTACTAAAATTAGTTTAGCTCGGCAAATATTTCTATTAGACCTATACATAAAACATACGGGCCATCTGTTGATAAATCTTTACTATCGTCTCTAGATAAGGGCTTATTATGAATTTTAGGTTGAACTGTGAACTGAATAACTTAGAATACTGTAAATATTAGAAAAAAATATAAATCAAAGAATGAGCAAAAATTATCGTGAAGTTTCTGAATAAGGCTTCATAATCCTTTGTGAACCAATTCTTCTGTTTCGGTTTGGAGTTGGTTGCCGGCTATACTTATACGAGGCGAACATCGTAATCCTAAGGAGTAGCAACGCCTCCGCGGTCACCCTCAGATGCGATTCAATCGTACTTAGAGATGATTATCATGAACTATGATCGGTAGTGACCACTTACCATCAGGTGAACTGTATACTCTTTGCTACCGTTATAAGATAATAAAAAAAATTGAAGTACTAATAGTAGGAAGTACAATAAAGATTATTCTCTTGCAATAAATCTAGCAGTCAGCACTGCTTGAGGCCACAAATCTCTCCAAATCCAACGTATCCTTTATGTTGTTTACAGAGTATTAATCTGCATCCTTCTTCAGTAATTAAGCCAAAGAATAGGCAATTAAAAACGTCACCATTATTTATTTTTCGTAATAAAAAACCTTTATAAAACATAGTCGGTATTTAAGCGGCTCATTTCTTAATCTATCACACATCAAGCGCTGTTTGCGGCTGAGGGATGTGCTATATCGATATAATTTTTTCTATAAAAATATTCTTATAACGCCCTTCAATTGTACTTTTTGATACAATAATTACAATAGTATATAATGTCGTATTATGTATATTAATTCTATAACAACTTTATAACATTTTCTTTTCTTTGCAATTTTATATTTGTGCCCTGTTGTTTTTTTATGTAACCCCATGTATCAGGAAACATTACCTACGTTTGTACAAATAAATGATTCAATTTTAATTTGATATTGAAAAATATATCATAATATTATAAAGTTAAACAAGTTTCTGCAATATGTATTTAAATTAGACGCAATATAATGTAATACAGTAAAACACAAATGTATGACACTAGTTTATAACATTACATATAAAGAATTAAAAGCCAAAAATAACAAGATAACATAGTTCAGTTTATTATAACATATTATGTATAATAAACTGAACTAAAGCCTGAATATAAAGCCACTTTTTGCAAAAGAATTACAAAAACATTCGTACATGACTGACTCGTTAAGTTTAATAAAATTATACAAACTATCGATAAACAACGTATCAAATCACATCTCTTCAAAACAAAAAATACCACGTCTTAATTCCATCTAGAACAACACGGCTACAATAATGGGATATAAATCAAACGTAGTATTTGTGTAGTCGCCGGATGGCTTCCTAAAATTAAACGGGCGTTTTTTGCCCGGCCCGGGCTTTTTTTGGACCGGTCCTGCCCCGGATGATAATTTAAATTAATTATGTTTGGTTAATAGGCCGGGTTTGGTCCCTTTCGGTACGATGCGTTTCGTCTCTCGCTAATTTGTATTTTATGAGTATCTGCAGGTATTTTAATTGTGAGTAATTGTGCTGTTTTTACCGTTTGGGATTTTTACGTCTTACATATTATTTCTTTTGGACTACGCAGTTATTTACTATCAGACCGTATGTATGCTATGCTTATATTATTATATTGAAATTCAGTCATTTAACGACTTTTATTTTACCAACACTATATAAAATATTTTGCAATACCATCCTTTTTCAATAACAATTTCAAGAATACACTACATTATAATTTATGTGTTTATGGCGAGAAATAAAAACTCATAACTAGAATTCAAATTCATCGATTTCTACTTTGCAGGGAATGAAACCCGGGACTCTCTATATCAGATAAGGGCCCTTATTCTTAAAAAAAATTCTAATAGATCAGAGTCGGAATCGAATCCCACACCTTTTAAGTTAAAAGCCTGTTTTAAAATGAACTAAATCAACATTGGCATGTTCACTTAATAACCGCTCCACGCGGTACACACCAGGGATGTTAGGGAGCTCCGTAACCGTAACCGAAACTATCAGATATCCGATATAAAAAAATATCCGTATCCGTAACCGAATCCGAAATAAAAGTTTCGGATAGTATCGGATAGGGGCG
>DWNR01002179.1:0-13487 GCA_018250455.1 Polygonus leo | reverse complement strand
GCGCTCGTCCCAACATACAGAGCTGATAAATGGTGGAAGTACTCAACAAGGTGCTAGGCATCCCCCCATATGTTAATTTGACGCGCTCGAGTAAATCCCGAAATCCCCTCTTGGGCTCCCCTACTATAAATTGTGTCATTAAAGAGAAAGTTCCATAATTTCTCGCGCAAATTAGTTGTTCAAATATTTGAGTTCTATATAATTCGAAATGCCAAGTATATGTCAATTCGGTCTTAATGTCAGATATAAATCAACTTTACGACGATACACGTACTTTAGGTTGCTAAATATATTAAATTGTCTACGCAGTCTGATAAATAACTTACGTTTCTTATTCATGTTTGTATCTGCTTAATTTACCTGAAACAAAAAATATTTTTATTAGAAAAATATGAAACACATAAACATTTTTAATCTATAGGTTTCATGAAGTATACATAATCATATTACTTTCGATGAATAACTTTTGCGTAATTAGTAATTGCGTGAATGATGCATGATGCAATAACTATAGTTTGATAGGCACAGATGATGAGATGTATGTATGTTGTATGAGATGAAATCGAGCATCAGGTTCGTATTAGCTTGGCCCGCTCGAGCGGAGCTTTCCCGCGTTCACGTGCTTACCGCTTATTACCACTGCGGCCGACGACGCCACCGCGCTTTCCATATCAATGCCCATTCGTTCCACTTGGGAATCCATCCACTTTCATCTAGCCAATTTGCAGCGTACACTTGCAAATGCTGCTGATGAGGTCTAATTTGTACTGTCGCATCAAATTCTGCACCGTAATGTAGTAGGTACGTGGATACAATTTGAGTCTAATTAGTGGTGCCATCTTTTAATATGTATCTAGTATTTAAGTACCTATGTATCTAGAAGGTATATTCATAATCGATATTGAATACGTCGTAGTAATTGGCAGTAAATAATTTTATTACTTGGTGAACTAAGTATGAATAGTAATATTTCGCCATATTCTTGCGTTACACATAAAGCAATGTTGGAAACAGTAGCTGATCATTACGTTAGTTGTACAAAGAAACAAAGTTCGATTAAAAGATATAGTTGAGATAAGTTAGCCTGTTACCACAGTAGCGGATAAAGGCCGGCCTCGCGCGCCGGCGGCAAGGTCGCGAGGTGTTCTCGGAAGCGCACAGGTAAACTTCAAATACTTCAATGTTGAGAACGCGAAAAATGCTTTCAACGAGAGATAAACATGGTGCGCACGATTCGCTTTAAACTAAACTAAATATACAGTTGCAATCAAACCCGACTGTTTGTTTAAACTACGGGATATCGGAGATGTTCCATGCGATGAGCAAAAATAAAGCGTTCATTAAACAAAGTGGCAAAAAATAACCTATTTACCAGATCTACGAATTTATTAAATTCTAAACAATTTTCGATTGAATATTTTAGGGATATAAAACGCCTTATCATAATCATTTTTATTGACAAAAACATAGGCTCAATTAACTATCCTTCAATACAGAGAGCACGGAATACTGATAGAAGATCTGATGAAGTATCTGATCAAAATATAGTTTAGTGGAAATCAAACGCACTCAAATTCTTAACAATGCCAGGGGCGTTCAAGATTTATTTTATTAACGACGCAATGACGATGATGATGTTAATTACAAGGATAGTTTCGCTCATTTTCCTCAAAATCACGCCATCGATACTAATGGCCGGCGCGCGCAGGGTCATGCAAATTGACTCCGGCGGCGATCGCAAGCCTTCTGGAGCAATTCGGCGTCCGCCCACTCGCCCGACACTCGCAGCACTTGACCGATGACCGCTGCAAGTGATTCGTCCTCGTAATAACACCGAACATATCGTATTACAACAACTGACAATTAAAACTGGGACGGCTATATTTAGGATTCAAATTTGGAGCACACTTAAATGCTTTTAACCATCAATCGTCATGTAAACAGTAGTTACATCGTGGAGTGTACACATGTTTATGTTAAAAGGGAACTATGATATTACTAGAGGCATCTCCGTACCTAAAAGTTGTTTGAAAAATATGACTTTTGTAGGCATGCTTAGTAGATGACGTTACGTGATGATACTTCGTTTGAATCAACAGCAGTCTTTTACTTAAGAACGTAAAAAATTCTGTCCACAGATAGTAACACTATAATTATTATACCAAACCTAGCCCAACAGAAATTCTTGTAGCACGACCATTGTCACATGACAAGTTGTAATTGGAAGTATGAAACTGCGAAAGCTGATGACATAATAGCACTTTAAGAGCCAACTATGCACAACGCTGGCTGACGCTGAATGCACATGAACGTCTCAATTTTAATCAACTTACATGACAAAGCTGCCATCTATTGTTTCGTATTACTAATTTTTTCAGAACAAAACTTAGGGATAAGTAAGACGGGCTACCTGATTCTAAATAGTCTACGTCGCCTGGACATTTGCTGTACCAGCGGAACCAATCCGGCGATACATGTATACGGCTTTGCTTTCGCACCTGTTTGATACTCGTATATTAAAAACGCAATAAGCACATAAGTCATACGTCCAGTTATATGTTGCTGTTGCAAAAATAGCGATTAGCATTAGCGCTCACGTGCTGTTTATTTATTAGGAAACCACATTGTCTATGACAATTACATACATGCAAAGTTTAACATTAATTAACGTTTTCACTTTTGTAATTTGAATGGCAAACCTAGACGTCTTGTCTTCTTATTTGTTGATGGAGACTGACATGACTGCCACCAAAAACTCGTCTCTAGGTGTCCTAAAATATATTTTTAAATGATTATGATGATGCTTGGAATTCAATTTCAATTGTAATCTCCGCAACATTAGACAATATTTGTAACAAAGTAGAAAGATGTCATTAAAATATAAATTATCTTAATAAAAGATAAATCGATTTCTATTATTTTACAGTAACACTAAACTTTAAGCTTAACACCGCAAAGCCTAGCTCCTTGTGTTAGCAGTGGCATGCCTGAGACAAATACATCAGGCGTTCGTGTCACGAGCGAGATCGCGAAGGACGAATCGTTTAATTTTGTACCATAAGTCAGCGACCGTCCAATTATAGCCGGTGACTACGACAGAGGGCATTTGGTCCAACGGAACAATGTTTACAAATTCATACTCAAATAAATTTCATTACAATTGTAACTGCATGACAAATGTTGATGTAGGTAAATCATGACAATATATCGTTGCCACAGCATTTATCTGACAAAAAATGAAGTATTCACGGTGCGCAGAAACCCATATTATAGTGTTCTCAAAAAAAGGTGCGAAAAGAGCTCCATCAAAGTCAGCGATGCATTGGCGGTTGAGTAGCAGATTTCCATATCTACTTGATATTGAGTACGTCAGCATGTTTTATATTATAAACCTCACTTTGTAATCTATAATTCCGAACACTAAGTCGATGTGGGTTTTTGTCGTTGTGGACTTACATCATTGGATAACTGTAAGTAGCTGCTGTGTGGGCTTCTTAACGGTTATTTCTGGTTATCAGCGAATTCAATCATCGACGCTATTATTACCTACACTTTTTATGTAACACACGACTACTTTTTAACTTGTCAACAATCATAATATTTAAAGGTACTATTTTATCAATACAATTATCAAATGTTATTGTATAAAATTATAATACCGTTGCCGCAGGACCTTGAATGATTCATTCAATATTTGTTATTAAAAACAATAGATATCTTGCACATTCTAAGCACATAACAAAAGTATCCTCATTCAATTTAAAAGTGTATAAGCGATAAAAGTAGGAACCTAAACGCAGACAAACACACGCACAATATAATTCTGTTGAAACATTTCTAAATTCTAAAATAGGCGCAAATCATTAAGATTTTTTGTTCACAATGAAATTGTCCACAAAATAGGAGCGGGCCGGCATCTCGTCGTCACTAGTGTGCTCATGTGAATGCTATGTGGGCGCGGCGTGCGATGCGCCGCGACAAGGTCGGACAAGGCCGCCTCATTATGCACGGAAAAGGTCTTTTCTCTTCTCCGTGTAGAGGTAGATGAGTGACACTTATGTATATTTCATGTGTTGTACGAGTAGCGTTGACTGCAGTGCATCTGATATTAAAGTCACCGTCAGCGAAGTATACTTAGTTATTCGTTCAAATACACGTACTAACTAAGAAGCTCAAAATAGAATGAGATTGTCAATAACGTAGGCAATTAAATACTAAATCACGCAAGCTATTTAGAAATTAATTTGTACTATATGTACTAAAATAAGTACATTCGATGTAATGTAATTTGCCCGGTGACGACTTTATCGCAACCACCCTTACTACGACTGGGGTGAAAGGGGAGTTAGATTCGATGAAAGGTGAGAGCGAGGAGGTACGCGCGGCAGGGGTTGGGGACATCAGTGAATGGTCTGACGCCATCTTTAATGAAGTAAGTCTACCCGCCCGCCGATAACATAAGCATGTCTATGTTTTCGAACATAGGTGATTGCGTTTTGAATGTCCTGGAAGGGGCTACAAAATTATCTTAATTGATTATGAAATGTGGATATTTTGGTACCCACCTAAAAGAATCATTGTCTATGATATCTGTTCAGGCTTCACACTTGAAAAATAATTGAAAACTTAACATAGCTGACCTTGCTCGATTTTTTTTCTTGCCTTTCCCCAGGGAAACCCCAGACAAAATAAGAATCGTGGAAATTGATTTATAACAGGCGCAATTATGCTACGTATACTACAAAAATTATATATGTCCGACCGAGTTTAAAACAGCCTTCTTTTTTGAGTCAGTTACCAATAAGATGCTATGAACATAAAACTAAGGCATATCAATAAAAATAATAAATAATAAAAATAATATTCCTTCTTATTTCTGTTAATGGGAGTATTGACATTTGGAATTTTATGAATGGACGCATATGGAATTTTACGAAGTTTACTTATCTAAAGTAAAAGTTTACCTCATCTTATTTATCCTATCTTGTCTCGTAAGCTTCTAAAGAGCTTCTTGACATAAAGTAAAAACCGTACTGGCCGCAAATAGCACCATTATGTCACCACATGTCGTCAGAGCACCAAGCGAAATTGCTTTGAAAGGGAAGCTTAACAATGAAACATAAAATATAGAAGACTTAAATATAGTACCCGACTCTGAAAGTGAACGTGTTTACGCATTGCACAATAATTTACTCAAAGCTATAAACTCGTAGATAACTTCGGCAACGAGGAAGAGAGCTCCAATTAAAGAGGCATGCCTCACCGCGATAAAATCAAGATAACGAGCGAAGATCCAAATATTTACTGCAACGAGTCTATTGCTAAATTGGATCGGTTTACGGAATCGCGCGCAGCCATTGCCCGCGGGCCAGCCATTGCAAAATATCTCGTTTGTAACAATAACAACGCCTATTCCGGTGCAGCGGTGTACAACCCTGCACCAGCGGTGGAGAAACATGTTGTTAATGTTGTAATACGCCTTGTTACTGACACTGGTTATTACAGCGATCTGAAATAGATACAAATAAAAAGGAGAATAATGTTACTAATCAGAATTTATTAAACAATTTTAAGGAGTTGCGCATTTAAGCCTAGCGACAAAGCTGACGGTCCCATTGATGATAAATAGGTAGTTACCATCACTTATTGGCAATACCAGAATGATCGTCTTTGCATCGTCGGCTATGAAGAAGAGCTGTTGTCGCATCTTTTGGTGCCCAAATATTTATTTAATCATAAAATAAATATTAACATGTTAAAAAGTTTTCAACCTAATTAATTTTTAAGCAAATAACACGATCGAAATAAAATTAATTTCATGATAATCTAATATAGGTTGCAAACCCCTGCCCTGTTAAGTGAATTGGGACAGATAAACACACGTGTGGCGCGTGGCTCTCGTCAGGAAGCCGTCGTTTACGAGAGCATTGGCAACGTGGACCACGCACGGGGAAACCAAATATTATCTTTGGCGAACGCGGGCGCGGATTGAAGTGTACAATCTACGCACGTACGAGTAGGTTGAATTTAAACTGATGCCCTTCAAGTGTCCATATATTTGTGTCGTAAATAAAAATGAGGCCCATACTGTATCGAACTCCCATAATTCAGCTAATCTTAAGAAATATAACTTCATTATATTCAATGGCAAACACTTCAGAGGCATTAGTTACTGCGATAAAAATGAATGATCCTAATAAATTGTTTGCTAGATATTCAAAAATAATTTGCGGTTTAATAAGGCTAACGAACACGATATATCAACTTTGTTAAAAAAAATATGCTGCGATACACGATGAACTAAGACAGAGTGAAACCTAAATCGTAGCAACGTAGCTTTAATGCGCCGATGAGACGAGAGTATCCAGAAAATATCCGGCTAAAGTACACTACTAGTAGCAAGTCTAAGAAATACGTGTTCTTAAGTCTTTTTATCTGAGAATAATGGCACAGGCACGGTCTAGCAAGTCACGTACACTTCACGTGTTAAAGGAAAAATCTACCAGACTTGTAGATATTCATTATTGGTTTATTTTGGAACAATCACTCATATAAATATCCCAATATATACCTACATAATATTAGCACGGTAAATCGTTGTATACGAAAATGAAACTTATCTTAATTATTTAATTTAGATATGTAAATTGTATTTATGTATTTAGAATACCTACTAGTTTTATGTTCAAAAACTGTAAAGGGCAAAATCCAACTTTGGCAGAATATTTCTACCTTAAAAAGCAGCTTTATGTACTTCTGCATTCTGTTTAAAAGGACCTGGTTTGAGTAGTGTCATCTTCGCGATATGAAAATTGGATGTCAGGAATCGCAACGCTTTTGTAGTCCATCTTTCAACCTGAGATCAACAACGGATGCCTTACCAATTGCCAACGGATCTCAGGGATAACCTGAGATGTTTGCCTGCTACTTAAAAAAATGTATATTCAAAATTTTCCAAATAAAAGTGCAAGCCATTAAACAAACCGCCAAACGCATACAGTGCCTGTTCTAATGGTACATATTTCCATGATATGATACAAGCGAATGGGTACGATCAATTCCGGCAAACGAATCGTAGCCCCCTGCCACAACACCCCCTTCCCCTTTCTCGGTTCATTCAAGCGAGCTCCACGATGTATCAGACCGACACGATTTGCACTTATATCGATTTGTTTATAGAACCTGAGAAATATTCTGTAGCATCTTGTTATATCTACGATACATACCTTCATGAATAACTATGTTACATGGGTATTTCATCTGTTTTGTTGTTTCTAAAAAGCTTTTTACATTGAAAAATATTTTTTCTTTGGAAAAGTGTTATTCAACTATATGTAAACTTACAATTTAGGCGAAGTGATTCAACTTATTGGTTTCAATTAGACGCCGTCGCTGGGTTACATGTAAATGCCAATTAGCATTGTCTGACCCGCCGCGTTTGTGCAAACAGGTTGTAATGAAGCTATTTCCAGTGGAAGGGGTGTCCCCCATCGGCCCCTCGCAGCGTTTCCGCGGTCCATTCAGCAGCGGAATGCTGCTTGTGTACTTAACTGGTGGTTCCGGCCGCGAGCGACGCGCGCTTCCTTACCGCCACGCTTACGCGTTTAGGACGTCGAATGGCTGATAATTTGATTGTTTATATTGCAGCCGACGATTAGATAAATCGTCTAGTCATTAATATTGGTCGTATTTTTTCAGGCTGATTAATAATATATATACTGCGACCACTTGATATAAGTTCCTAATAAAAGGAAGGAACAGATATTATTAATAATTTTATTTCTTTAACATATAAATGTAAAAACTACGGTAGGCAGACCCAGCTTTAGCCCTTTCCTAACTATCTCGACTTTCTATTTTTTAATAAAGGTAGCAAACGAGAATGCAGTCCACCTGATGGTAAGTGGTCACTGCCGCCCGTGGACATAATTAATACTCCCAAGCACAATTAAAGCATACCTAAGTGATCACAGATGCGTTGCTACCCCTGAGGACTAAGATGTTCGCCTCGTGCGTAAGTATAGCCGGCAACTACGCCTGTCCAAACCGAAACATAAAAATTGTTTCACGGAGGATTATGAGAGTGGCGGTGGTACCTCCTCGGTCGAACTAAACGAGATCTCCCACCTTGTATGGACTTAAAGGAAAATGCTTTAGAGATTCTTAAGAGAAAAACATGTGATAATAATCGGAAATACTCAACAACATCAGCAAATGACCAAGAATAGAATTAACGTTTCGCACAAACGTAACCTAACGCAATCGCAGGTGGTAGCAAGGTGTGCACGCGCACGCCGCACGTACCGCGCACGTGCGCCCGCCCCGCCCCTCCGCGACACAACTAAACGTATTATACCTACCCACCAACCTACCTATCTATCTACTACCTACCTACTGGGTCACGCGAATAATAATTGATTGACTGCTCGACGTTTATAAATGAATCAAGTGTTTCGTAATATGTGTTACGATTATGTATTTTAAAAAGTGATTTATAATGAAAACTTAACTTCAACAATCTCATTAGTCGATCAATCGCTTGTCATCATATTTTTTATATAATAAACTCTTTTATGTACTTTATTAAACTGCATGTCTTAATTATTCATCTAACCAGTAAATTGTACTTAATACGCGTTTCTATAAAGTATGCACTTTTTACGAAACGAATAAGTCTTGATTAAAATAAACCTGTCATCAGACAAGGAGCCATCATATATCAGAGTTTAAACCAGGTATCCACTGATTTCAAAGGCAGACTACAATGAAAAATAAACAAACCAAATGAATTCAAAGATGGGCTTTAAAACGCACTTGACTATTGAATAAATAAGAAGAGACACATCACAAACAATGGGGCGGATGTTTACCAGAAGCAGTCAAGACGGCTAATGAATGTGGACCGGTTGCGGACTGCACGCTCCCGTAATCCATCCGTCTTTGAACTGTGCCCGCTTCGATTCCGCCGACTGAAGCACGCCTCGATGTTGCGCGTCCGATTCACTTTATTATGAAATTATTTTTTTTGTTTTGTCACCTGCAAGTTTGTTTCATGTTTATTTTTACGTCTAAAGTATAGAAAACTGGATTGAAAATATGCGCTGGATTATGATATAAATATTGGAAACCCTGTTCTGATGTTCATTTAAATTTTCATACACAGTTTAACATGGTACGATAGTAAGGACGGTGAATGTCATCTATGAAACCTTTTAGAATTAGAATAGAATCATTATTTGAAGGAAGTATATATTTAAGTATATATTTATAGACCCTACTTCTACTGAAATTATAACGCTTTCTTTTCTTACGCCCAATAAGAATAAAATAAATTGAAGCACAATGATCCAGATTAAAATCAAAAGATATGGCTTACACAGTAGAAATATTTATTCTCTGACATTTGTATACAAATATAAATCATTAATTAGCGGAGTTATTATTAAATTAGCAATTCACGTTGAGCTCGTATGTGTTTACCTTATATTCTTATATAAGTATGTATATGTAGGGTACACATGAAGATGACCAACGTATGAAAGTAGATAAATTTATATTAAGTTATCTAACTTAATACAAATGGCAAAAGTTTGATATGTATTCTGACCAAAATACACATACGCATATAATAAATGCGTCAGATAATATTAATGGTACTGTTTACCAGCGAGCACATGTCACCCCATGTGCTATCAGACCATTAGGCCCAAATTGGTCGGCAAAATAAATCTTTTGGAATGTGTTCAAAGATAACGCTCGGTATAATGAAATCTCAGACGGTTGTTCGACTGTCCGTGACCTCTGTGATTAGATATACACTTATTGAACGTCAGCAATAAATCTTTTCATACACAAAACTGGAATTTCCGGTCCCTCGCTTTGATATATTTGGTACTTTCCATGAAATGATATCATTATTAATCTAATTGAAAGTCATATCTTAAAATAAGTTGTTATGTTTCTACAATATTATTTTTACTTACTTACTTTTATTTTTAATTACCTAAGTTATACTTTTCGATAACAATAAAAATTGAACTTGTTTAATCAGATTAGCAAGCAATCTACATAAATTACCTTTTTCAGTAACCAAATATTATATTTTAGTCATTAATTTTGGACTCATTGTTCCGTTAATATTTTAGGCAATTATATAGCGATTTGAACCACTGAGTTGAAAAGTGAATATGAATTTACAAGCTTTTCATAATTAAAACTATTCAAGTTACTAGAATTCTCTTTACGTATACAATATGAAACTTTCAAAGAGGCACAAAACTTAGAAAATACAAACGAAACAGATATCTTTCATATTCTCAGATAAAAGGAAAAGTAACTTCAACTACAAAGAAAACCTCTGTTGTATATGAAAGTAGAGTTTTTTAAGATGTAATGTAGCAAAGACTAGCTGTCAAAGAAAACTGGCGATAACTTTTTAAAAGTATTTACATATTTTATGAATCACCGCGCCTAAGCTTAAACACAAAAAATGTAACAGCACAAGGCAATTAAAAGTTTCCGCAAAGATAGCCGTCAGTTTTAGTACTCCAAACACAGACAGTATGTAAGAGCACCAGGTGGTAGAACTCATGTCGTTCAACTACATGAGTTCTACCACCGCCACCCTCATCATCTTCCGTGAAGCAATTTATTGTGTATCGATTTGGAGAGGCGTGGGTGCCGGCTATACTTACAAACGGGGCGAATATCTTAGTTTTCAATGGTAGTAACGCACGTGTGGTCAAAGTTGGGTCAATGGTACTTGGGGATGACTAATGTCATGCTCATTTGCTACCTTCACACAATAAAAAAAAAGAATAAATCAAATTTGTTATAATCATGTCTCACATCCATCACGCGGCTTTCATCGCGGCAAATTATATGAATGGCTCACGAGGAAGCAATTTCTTCGTATAATATAACCGTAAACAAGCAACGACGCGTAAGTACTTCCCTCTTACATGTGAAGCTAAATTTACACACAAATACACATCTTAATAGGCTCCAATTGATGCGGGTTTAGGTACTAAATGAAAAACCTAACAATTTATCTAGTTATTTTTTGTTATGAATTTCCTGAAACTAATATGTCTTTGATTAGGGGTTCACCGCCACTACGACTTCAATAGAATAGAGGATTAATACAGGTCTTTACTGGTGCGACTCGCGACCTAGCATAACTCGCGAATTAGCAAACGAGAATGCAGTCCACCTGATGGTAAGTGGTCACTGCCGCCCATGGACATTGGTAATCATTTTCAAGTACGATTGAGCCATACCTAAGTTTGATCACAGATGCGTAACTATCCTTGAGGACTAAGATGTTCGCCTCGTTTGTAAGTATAGCCGGCAACCACGCTTCTCCAACCGAAAAACAATAAATGCTTCACGGCGGTGGTACCTCCCCGGTTGAACTACATGAGTTCTATCACCTAGTAAACCTGGAGCCTGCATGCTCTTTGCCTACTTCTACACGATACAAAAACAAGCCTTTTATAGAGACTGGCCGTATAACTATTAAAAACAAAACAATTACACCGAACAGTCGCAAAAAAAATAGAAATGTGCAATGAGGCCGGTGGTCGCGGCCGCGGCGAGGCTGATGGCGACACCGGCCGGTCCTCGCGCGCTGCCGACCGGTCCGCGCCGCACTCTATTCGCTTGCTCTAGTTCTACTTACGCTTCGGGTTACTTCATAACATCGTCCACGTCCATTGTGATCGAAGTATCATGTAGGTACCTACGCTGTTCGTTTTTTAAATCATTTAAACTTGGTAGATGTTTTAAGGTTAAGCGTTCAATAATAGCACGGATTCCCCGTGTCGTGGATGCCGTGAACTTGCAAAAGATTAAATGCACAAACATTTCAGACTCAGAAAGTAAGTCCAAATTTATCTATACATATGAAATGCATTTTTTGAGACCTAAAACTTGGGGAGTGTGTTCTTTGTACTTTGACGTAAACATCCGATAACGCAGTTTGTATGGGACGACCTGATTCCTGGTTCCAATTTCATTATAAAGAAGATTTCTAGAGTCCAGTACGGAAGTGGTAACTAATAAGGGATTTTCGAAAATTCTTCACTTAAATTAAAGGAAAGAAAGAATTTGCGCAGGCAAAGTCGCGGGGATTTGCTCGTCATTCATATTTCTGTTGCCAGGTCCGTCGGGTGACTGTCGCGAGATGCGGGTCGTCATTGCAAAATAAAGTGCACAATAAACATCGCAACATAATGGTGAGACTTCATAAAAGTGACATCATGTACAGATGTCTGACCGTACACAAATAGAGCTGTCATAATAATAAAACTATCGTGATTATAACATTTAAAATTAAAATCTAAAACATGAGTATGTTTGTCGATTCGTCACGAATGAAACGGCCGATTTTACGAATGAAAGCTTTACTCAGGAAGTCATCGTCTCAAATTAGATACAGAGTATCATCTTGTACGACACCACCGTCATTTGTGTATATTATATTAACGAAGATACATTAGTAGTTAAAGAATACTTTTTTGAAATGTAAACACTTCAAGATTTAAGTATAACTAACATAATGAATTCTAATATATTTTCTATGGAAAGTATTTTCAAAGTTTCAGAAACTTAAACAGACAACAAAGCAAACACATAACAACTGTCTACTAATAGGACAATTAAATCAAATATATCATACTATTTCATAAATTTACAAGTAGATAGTAGCCCTTAAACAACAACTTGGCAGCCGATAAGGCAATCCTTAGCAACAACAAACACGTAAAACAATCAAACGAACAAGTTTCTGTTGTCCGCCGTTTCCTTGTTTACCTTCCGCCCGAGGTGTTGCCTTGGATTGTTTAGCGAGCCCTCAGTGTTACGTAAGTTCGTTATCGACTTTGGGCATTCTGAACAAAAGGAATGTTTGAATAATTCACAGATAAGAACGATCGTTAACATAGTTTGAAAATACGAATAGGTATGTTAGAGAGATAGCTAATTGCGGTTAAAGTTGTTTTAATTATTCTATGTTTGAACTGAAAACTGTATTTATCCTTATCTTGGATGAGAATAAAACATCCGATAATGCACTATTTTTTATGACTCCGTTGTGTATTACTATAGTGGTTATTATAATAACAAATATAAAAAGTAACAATTAATAAAACATATTATGATGATGATAAATGTGTAATGTGTAAAATTTTGTTTGAAGTTACTATACACTCTTACAAGTATATTCGTTCATTTCGTGCATTACTGATAGGTGCATAGCAGAATCAGCTGGTCATCAGGTGTCGGGCAACCCTCACGTTCGGCACGCGCCGCCTGACCCACATCGGCCATGTATTTAATTCATTATCGCCCTAATCGGTCACTACAGCACAGAGCACTCATACACTCGTATACATTGTTTTGTTATCGTTCGTATCTTTCTATTTATTGACGCCATTGTTCTTGGCGGACATTTGTTTGTCTAAGATTTTGCTGACGAACGGTATCGT
>DWNR01002178.1:0-13487 GCA_018250455.1 Polygonus leo | reverse complement strand
AATTGGTTCAGTAGTTTTGGCGTGAAACTGTAACAAACAAATTTACATTCACATTTATAATATTAGTATAGATGTTACGGAGCCCTTCCTGCGCTTGTCCCACTCGCACTTGGCGGGGTTATTAATTTTTATTTTTAACTTGAATACCTACTGTCCTTTATACTGGTACAATTCGTGATTTATTTTCTCAATCTAGATGCTTTGTCTTAGATCACGTAACCACTAAAATCAGTTAAGATTTAGGTCAAACGTAAGCTAGATTTAATTTTAAAATACATCATCTACCCACGTTTTCGAGATAACAGGACATTTAAATATCGTGATAAAGACCAAATGTTATAAACTTATCTTTAAGGTTCTCGTGGTTCATTAACAGGCGTTTTTCCATTTTAAACATAGATCTATGTATGATCTTAAAGTGTTGCTGTAAAATGAATGCCAAAATTTTATAATTAACAAGTTCGATAACATTAAGCTGGTTTAAAATTCAACAAGGCGGCTGATTCACAATCTGCTTGTATGTCACCCGCTTCATCATGGTCGCTAGCAAATCAGTAGATTGTAAACAATCTCGAACAAAGTCAAAAGCCGGGCTACTATACCACGTGGTAGATCTCGTGTATTTCGACCGGGGAAGTACCACCGCCACCCTCATAATCCTCCGTGAAGCAATTCTTGCGTTTAGGTTTAGAGGGGCGAGATTTCCGGCTAAACTTACGAACGAGACGAATATCTTAGTCTTCAGGGGTAGTAACGCATCTGTGATCACCTCAGGTATGATTAAATCGTACTTGGGAATGATTACTAATGTCCATAGGCGGGACTGACTACTTACCATCAGATGAAGTGCTTGCTCGTTTGCTTACTTCACATAATTAAAAAAAATGCTAATTCGCCCACAAGCGGGCGTGTGAACTTGTAAGATTCATAACTGAGCAACTAGAACATTTTGCGTGTCATCAACACTAGCGAACGATGTCTCGCCCGCTTTAATTCTGGCTGGCTTGTGCCGTAAACTAAGTTAATGTCGTCAAGCTCTAATGTAAAAAGTTAATGTTACAAATTTCTTTAAAAATTTGGCCTTTCTACTAAACAGGCACTTGACGAAAATTCCTAAATATATATCTCAATAAGCGTTCCACTTGAAGCAAGTTTGGGGTAATAGAAAATTGACCAAAATTACTACAAATTCGAGTAAAAGTACCAGGCTTCCAGAGGTAACGAATATTCAATATAAACACTTTTGGCACGGGTCCAAGAAAGGCTATTATAGAAATATTATGACCAAGAAATGCTCCATCCGGGTATAAACCTTCGTTCTCGTTCACATTTAAAATTAGGAGTCATAACATTTAAAATCCATTCTTCGAGCGACAGTTGGTAGCGAATACATTTTGATGGTCATTGCAGCAAGGGATTATTTGAAGAAAGTTTTAATATGAATATTAGTAGCGTTAAATTGAATTTAACCGTTGAAAGTTTGTTTAACTTCTTGCAGATATTCTTTTATTAATTCGTTTGTTTGTTTTACGCTCATAAGCCTTAATCTATACAAATAAATAAAATTGGAGTGTCTGTTTGTAATATAAAAATAACTGATTTTTACTAAATGCCTATGTGTGTACATACATGGTACATATACCAAAATAACATTTTTTACATTTTTTGTCTGTCTGTCTGTTTGTTCTGGCCAATCTCTGGAACGGCTGGACCGATTTTGACGGGACATTCACTGTATACACGAGTTCATAATATTATATGCGGTATATACTATGTATGTTCATATTATATATCACATATAATATGAACGCGGATCGAGCTAAAATTATTGCAACTATACTAAGATAATGCGAATGTAAGTTTGTTTGTTTCGCTTTAACGCTTTAACTACTCAGTTGATTATAATGAAATACTGTACATACCTTATCACGAGTACAGAATATTAAACATCCTACTATGATACTGCATTTATCCAATAAATATTGTTTACAAATTAAAAAAAAAAATTAAAATTTCGAAACAGATGATGTAATGAAGTCGCGGGCAGAAGCTAGTCTGACACATACTTGTTAGTGATACTTAAGATAATCGATATTAAAATTAGATATTACATTATTTGAAAAAATGATGTAAATGTAATAAATCTGATGTAAATAAGAGTAAACCGAAATTGTTATATCATAACCGGTAAAGATAGCGTTAATTAATTTACAGCTCTGAAAATATTCACTTTTTTAATCCTTGGAATATTGGTAAAGAGTAAAATTCATTAAAATCTAGTAAATGCGCAAATATAATTTTATTATAATTAACACTAGCTGACCCCGCGAACGTTGTTATGCCAAAAAATATAAAAATGGGGGTAATGCTAGAAGGGTGAAACATTAGGGTTGACATACAACCCTTTTCAATGTTGAATCATAAAAAAATAAAAATAAAAAAAACGCAAAAAATAAAAAAAAAAACTTTTTTGGGGTGGACCACCCTTATAAATTAAAGGTATGAAAAATTGATGTTAACCGTTTCTCAGACATACCCGATACGCACACAAAATTTCATGAGAATCCAATAATAGTTAAAACTTTTAAATTTGTTATATATTATAGACAGGCGGATGGACGGACTTCGGAGCTTCACTAATAGGGTACGGAACCACACAAAAGCAAAGAGAGTTAAGGATCTCTTCTTTTGTAGACGGTTAAAACTATACACATCCCGAGGCTGTAATTAAAAACGTAGGATTACGTGCGATAATACAGATACTAATTAAAATATTTAAGTTCCTTTAGTGTCCTCCTATATAGTCTGCTTCTCTTCTTTAATATATTTTTTACAAAATATGTATTGCTTTGGCTATCATACCATCAATTAATAAAAAAAACATTTACTAAATTAATTTTAAATATGATTTGATATGTCATTGGGTCATACGGAAATATAAAAAATCGGAGGTAGTCATTAGAACTGCCGACAGAAGTGAAAACTTAAAACTGTATTTTGAAATTTCAGACTAATTGTAATATTAAATATAACTTATTTAATTAATATTAAATATAATAAAATATTTAATACTCACTGTTTATTGCACCATGATCTGACAATTCAACAATTGATAAAATCAAATAAAAACACAATATAAAGACCAACGCAAATGCTCACACATAGGACGTAAAAAATTAACTTTAATTGTACAGATTTTTTCCGAGTAAAAAAATTAACTGTAGTTGTACAGATGTACGCAACACATACACAACATAGCATGTCGCTGACTCGAACTCACAAAGTGTTCAACGCACACACATACAAATACAATGTGTTCTCGTGACATTACTATGATTAAAGTATGACGTTTTATATATTTTATATAGATATACATTTTTATCTCTTTAAAAATAGCAAACGAGCTTGAAGTCCACTTGATAGTAAGTGGTCACCACCGCCCATGGACATTAGTAACCATCTCTGCGATTGAATAGTACGTGTGGTTGACCACAAATGCGTTGCTACTCCTGAGGGCTGAGATGTTCGCCTCGTGTATAAGTATAGCCAGCAACCACATCTCTCCAAACCGAAACACAATTAATTGCTTCATGGTGGATTATGAGGGTGGCGGTCGTACTTCCCCGGTCGAACTACATAAGTTCTACGACCATGTAAAATACCTTAAGTATTAGCCTGTTGCTGACGCGAACGTATTGATTTTTTTCTGCAATAAAGTAACAACCAAGTACTGGTAAATATTATATTGTACCTACTATGGTACGGAACCCTTAGCCGATTTCATTCTCTTTGCAATATGCCTTCTATAACAATTACTTTTATTTTGGCAGAAGTCGTACAATTAAAATAATAAAATATGCTTTATTCTTTTACCGCTGCTTTTCACAGATCGTATAAATGGCTATGGCGTTGACAGTAGCGTCAATAAATAAAAATCACGAGTACACTTGCATTATTTTGTGCTGTCCACGGCAATGTAACCCAGTACAAATTGAAATGCCCAAAAGTCAAGTTGGTCGTGAGTATTTGGTTATCTTTTGTATATATATTTTTTACGGTAACAACGATCATACAGTCCATCTAACGGTAAGTGATCTCTGCCGCCCATGGACATCATCCCTAAGTACGATTGGATCATACCTGAGTTTGATCACAGATGCATTTCTATCCTTGAGGACTAAGATGTTCACCTCGTGTATACGTAATGTATAAATAAGTATAGCCGGCAAACAAGCCTCTCGAAACCGAAACACAGTTATTTGTTTCCCGGATAATTATGAGGGTGGCGGGTAAATGCAACTTCAACTTTAATAAATATTAGCTTAATCTTAATAAACCTCGTAGTTGTAGACACTTAGTGTTATTTCAAACCACCCAAAGGCATTTGACAAGTTAAGGCAATTATTAAATTAAATCGCATTGGACGGCAGCTAGTAATATATCGTCATCATCTCAATTCCTTTTTTAAAGAATAAATCATTTCTTATAACTACATATGCTTTCAAAGACATTTGAATAAATTGACTCAATCCATCATTTGTAATCGAATATATCTGTAAAGGACGGGAAAGAAAACGTCCATTTTATGGCTTCCTATCGCAGAGGAATCGGACTCAATTTCCACGAGGTAAAAAGAGTTGAAATAAATCATTACCTTTACGCCTTTCTTTGATTTATTCACGTCCCATGTGAGGTAGTGTCACGCACACCCGCCCAGAGATGTCGTTCTGTTATTTATCACCCCATTTTCGTATACTAATATTAAACCGTTTAGTACTATTGCGAGGAAAAAAGTAATGCCCTGTTTAGAAGGTTTTTGTAAAATAAATTTACAGTGAATTACCATATCAGAAACATTAATAATACTAATCACAGGGACTTTTTTTAAACATTAGCATAACCCAGAACGGGTGCCCTCTGGCATAGGGGCCGATGGAGAGTCATGTTGGACTCAACCAACTAAAAACCTGAAGGCGTTCCTTCTCACCACCACGTGGCAGAGACGCGGGAACGCTCCCGCACACATCCGCGACTCCGTCGCTGGCACTCGGCTAGTGGCTGAACCCACCTTGGGGAGGTTCCCTCCACACTTTGTGGCAGCCTGCCGAACATAAACACGCCGCTACCCTGGGACAACACGGCGGACGGTAACCGACGGCCCGTGTTGCTCACCGCCTACAGGGAAGCAGGCGAGATGGATCCACGCCTCGATTGCAGTGCGCTGGGCCACAATTGTTTTTAACACGCTTATATTAGCTTCACTTGTATGTATGTTTGTTTGTTTGTTGGTAACTGACTCCTTTGGACTAGATTTTGACCAACTTTTAACCGCCAGATATAATTCAAACTTTGTACACTTATCGAGCATCGGTGGCAATACAGTAATTTCATTATCCTGATCAGGATCGTCAGGATTAAATAAAATTTTCTCACAGTCTCTGAGAGTGAGCGAGTGAGACAATCACGCTGTCTGCGCATGCGTATCGTCTACGTTCTGGCTCGAGCACTCGGCTTAAAAGAACTCGAACTAAAAAGTGAAAAATAAATATAGTTTAAAAAAACTAAAAAAACACGCTTTTAGAGCATATCAAACTAAAAAGTAAAAAAATATTTTTTAATATAAGCTGAAAACAATAATGAACGGTAAATACTAGTATTATTGTGAATAAAGCGTGGGGCGTTTTGTGCCATATTTTTCATTTACTAGTACTACTAGTATTTTCCGTTCATTATAGTTTTCAGCTTATATTAAAAAAAAATTTTTACTTTTTAGTTTGATATGCTTTTTTTTTTAAACTATATTTATTTTTCATTTCCTAATTGCGTTACCTGTTTACGCGTTTTACATAGCTCTGTCATTGATAGTTAAGTAACAGAACCCGTTCGCATTTTATTGTTTTAAGGATTTGGCACCAGAAAGGTGCTTATGTCCGTCTGTCACAGGTATAATGTCTGTCTCATGGACCGTGTTATGCAAACATTTGAAATCTTTAAAAAATATGTATTACTACGACCGGTACAAAAATATATATTAATATTTAAAAGAAAGTTATTTATTAAAATATTTCACCTTAGAAAATTTACAATTTAGGACAACGCCATCTAGTTTTTCATCCAACATTTCAACTTACAACGTCATTTGTAGGCAGGCCGAATATTTCAAAGTTTCGCCCCTACTTTTGCGATGTGCGGCAGGCCCTGACACATAATAATTAATGCTTATTACGACAAATAAATTAATCCTCTAAATGCATGTTATTAAAGGATAATACATATCTCTTATCATACTCTAAACTATAACCAGGTGAGTGATAATTAAGTCATAACAATACAATTACGTAAAGTTTGCAACCGCAATAATGTGTTCGCAGATGTAACTGGATAAAGTGTGATAACAATATGAATATTTGGATTAGTTGCAGGTATTTTGAGCTACCATATAAACTATTATATGATCTAACTTACCTAATCGTTTTTAACCGTACTATATAATACTCGTAGGCCATGTGGTGGAGCTCGTCTATGTATGTAGAGATGTACCATCGCCACCCTCATAATCCACCGTGGATAAATTCTTGATATTTGAGAGACGTAGTTGTCTACTTACACACGAGCAAATATCTTAGTCCTCGAGAGTAACAACGCACCTGTGATCATCTTTAGGTAGATTTAATAGTAATCCATTTATGACAAAAAATTCATGGGATGCAATTAGCACTTACTATCAGATAGACTGCAGATCTGATGCTCGTTACCTCTGTAAAATAAAAACGCACATTTAAAGTATCTCTACTTTTAGAAAGAATAGAAACATCACTGTGAAAGGTCACTGATTCATTTACTGACTAATACAATAAATCTCAAAAACTTCTAGACTCTTAAAGCAGGAATTTTGCAGGTATGTAATTTACAGATAGAAGACGTTAGTTCTAAACGGATTCTGTGACAAAGCAGAGTTAGGGCTACTTTTTATATCGAAGTTACTACGAAAATAGAAAGATAATGCGATAAAGCGACATATCGGGCTATAACTCATCAGTTTTAATTTTTATGTTTGTTTATTTCTTCCGCGTACGTAAAGATCTGGAATGCTGGCGATGCATTGTTGGCATCGCCAGCTTTGAGTAAGGTCTCTGAGGAGCCTTGAGTGTGTCCCCTGGTGTTGCAAATGTTCATAGGCGACGGTGACCACTTTCCATCAGGTGGTCTGCCTTATCGCTTCCTGCCTAGCATAAGTATAAAAAAACATATATAGCATTATATTTTTACCAACTCTCTTTTTTTAATTTTATGATAGGTTAACAATACTGTAATAGCGTTTTAAATTAAAAAATAATTTACTATAATTAATTTTGTAACATTGAATTGAAAGGCCGCTTCAAAAGCAAGTTATGAATTGCATTACTCACCCAAAATTTCTATTGATATTTATTTATTAAAAATATTCTTGAGGAAATTTTTACTTGACACAACATTTTAATCAACTTAAAAAAAAATACTATTTAAGTATTGTTTCAAGGTTTTTTAAGGAAAATTTTTGCTTAGACAAGTTTGGGGCCCCTGTAGCCCGGGGACCCCTGTAGCCCTGGGGGTTCATAGTTATCTCGGATATTTAAACTAAAGGAAATAAAAATGTATTTATATGACTCATACTATGAATGTATACAGTATGAATGTTACATTATGAAATTTCAATATATCTGGTGTAATATTAAAAAAAAATTACGTACTTACCGCAAATATGAACTTTTTAGGCAAATATGAACTTGTAAAAATTTTAAGGTTCAAGGAAAACGTGGGTTATTTATGTAATTAACTCAGAGGTCGATGACACACCGCAGAAAAGTGAATGCTATCATATTTCGTATAATTAAGTCATTGACATGAAGGTAAATTAAATTTGTCATAACTTGTCGCGTCATACGTGGGTTTTAAAAAAAACTACATCACATTTCCTTATAATTGCTGTGCAAATTAATATTATGACGATGAACATATCCCATTGCTGTTTCATTATTAAGAATGGGATCTTCGCTGTTCACATACGCCAATTGCTTCACACACATTTGAAATTATTTTTCAAATCTGTGGCATAGGCCTCATCTGAGAAATGGCAATAAATAGTTACCATGTTTTCATTCAACGTGTCTCGAATAAATCAGAAAAATGTATATGCTCACTGTACGTAGGTGTTTGGGACATTCATATCCTACTAAAGAACGATTCAACATAATATTAACAATGAACATAATGCATAATGGCAATAGGCATAATGCCTAAGTAAAAAGTTACATTATCTAATGACTCCTACATTTTAAGCTTTGGAATTAATGTTAAAGATCTGCAACGTATGAATTTATGGTTATTATGTTCTAGCCTTGGCGTTCACGTGGCGACTATATACATATATACACCTCACCCATTAAATTAAAATAATTGTTTTCAGTTTAATTTTTCGAATGACCGATTTATCCTATGAGATATTTAGAATTTTTGTTTCCCGAACTATACACATAGAAATTACAGTTCTTTTGAGTTATGACATCTCTAACAATATTTTATTTGTGTTAATAGAACATGTTTTAAAACATTTATAAACATTACATTCCGTACTCACTTGAAACTTAAGGTAAGCACATCAGTTATGGCTAGTCTTAATTAATTTCACTCGACTTATGTAAAATTATATGTTTAACTTACTTTGTAAGCAAATGCGTTTATTAGTTATCGTCTTTATATTATTATTTCTAATATATTTTTTTCTTGTGTCCGTGTGTTAGTCATTGAACTCCGCCCGGATCGATTTTTATATTTTCTGTATGGGATTTGGCTTTTCAAAAATACACACACCCTTAAACTTTCACCCTTCTACTACCTACTTTTTTATAATCTTTATGGCAGAACAACATTTGCTGGGTCAGCTAGTCTCCTTATAAATATATACCTTATATCTCATTCTTCTAAATGCTGTAATAAATAGTTAAACTTACAAGGCCTTTCTAAATTCAAATAGCAAAGTTCTACTACTTTATCCAATCGAAACTGTGTCTTATATTTGTTATAAGTCAAATATTTTTAAATATTATTGTGGTTTTATTTAAATGTCTTGTATAAAGAAAACAAAACAATATTTTTATATTCTAAATTTTAATTCTACAGGACTCAAATTTTGTAAACAAACTTTTTTTGGGCACATTCAAGGAAGTAAACCCCTTCAAAGAATATCTTAATATACGAAATCTTCATACTTAAAAAACTCGTGTCCCTATGTATGTCCGAAATATACTCCGAAATTTTGTACTTGGTCTAACTTGGGAGATAGGATAGTTTTTATCCCGATTTATGACCTCAAAATCTCTTGTTGCAAATTAAATGCTACCAGGATAAATGTTCCTTTCATGTAAGTATTAAAGTACACATATAATCATGATATTATTTACACAAATTACACGGTCAAGGTACTATAATTATTCTATTCTACAGAACACGATGTCAGTTAGGTGCTCATTTCCCACTTCCTAATGCAATAAAAATAATTGTATACTATTTCAGACTACTGTGCCTACTTAATTCATTTTATTGTTTTTGCTCGCATATTATTCTTTAACCAGTAAGATAGTTATGATAAAATTCGTAGGTATGACTCGCATTAATATGTAAATAATTAATGCAGAAAAATATGACATTTAACGCAGGTAGGTACATACAAGCTAGCGACCCCGTCGCCGTATGTTTATTTTGCCTTCAATACTTTGTTGCTTTAATGAAAAAGCAAAAACGGAGACCTTTGAATGTGGACTATGTAAAAACGTGGTTTTAAATCGTACTGGACTTGAATCGCATTTTTGTGGACAGTGATTTAAAACGTTATGTAAGAAGACACACGTGGGTAGATCATGAATTGTGATGATGATATACATAGCAAACACTGATACCATCACGATTTGTAACAAATCTTTTTACAAAGTGCATAAAATGACTTATAAATAAATATAGATAACACTATTAATGCGACCAAGATTTGTGCATTTTCAATGTATTAATTTAGTATCAATGATATATACAAAATTGTTTATATCACATTTACATTGCTAATAATACGCGATAAAAAATGATTTACAAAGCCAGACAGGACTATTTTATGATTAGTAGCTAGATCCGATCAATCAGCAGGGAAATCCCGAGAAGGTTGTTCCGTAGTTCAAGACTATTAAGGCTCTATATTGTCAACATCTGAGCTTGTTTTAGTTACAACAATGCGGAGCGCGAGTGGAGTCGTCCAGGCCGCAGCTATTATAGCTAGCCTCAGGTCTTTATTTCGCTATTCATAAAAATAACTTAAAAATTAAAACTCTGAATAAGTGTTAAGAAGTCGTAAATATTTACGACCCAGAAATCGTGCGCGGTAAAATATTTGCATAGCTGCCGTAGTGTTTAATAACGCGGAGTGTGTTTTAATTATCTTTATTATTCAGTTGAAAAGTAGGTACCCATTGTTTCTAAGCGTTCTTAGCAAACTGGTGCAAATTATTAATTGTTATAATTAAGTTTCGCCTGAAGCATTTCCTGTGTATGCAACTATTAAATGGAAGCGCAAAAAATCGGTTATTTGAAACTGAAAATGCGTAGTTTGAAATTAACTATAATTTACCTATGAAGGCATCGTTTGTTCACTGACCTAGTGTAGTTATTAGATATTTTGTAAAAATATTTTTTGAAATACTTTTTCCTTATTATCCTGAAAGCTGAAAACATCCGTCTTATTTTTATAAGTGCTGGTGTCCTAATTAATAAAAATTTGTTTGTTCATAGCCTTTGCTTTGCAAATGGAGTGAGTGCAGTTATAGGCTCTGGGTCGAGCAACTTCACGTTCCCGGATAATTTTATATTTGGGGTCGCAACAGCTGCATATCAAATCGAGGGAGCATGGAACGAAGGAGGTAATTTTTTTATTATTTTTAATATCGAATGGTGGTCGCTTACATAGTCACCTATAGTAACGAGACATACTGTTTTCGTATAATGGTAACAAACGAGCATGCCTCAACTGTAGTCAACTATGTGGTACTTAAGTACGATTTAATTGTCCTAGAGGATAAACATTAATGTCCACAGGTGGCAGTGACCACTTACCATCAGGTGGGCTGCATCCTAATTTGCTACCTTAAAAAGATAAAAGTCCACTTGATAGTAAGTAGTCATTGCTACTCATTGATATTAGTAATCACTCTCGATTACGTTTGAATCGCACCTGAGTTTGACCACAGCGCGTTGCTACCCCTAAGGACTAAGTAAGTGTAGCCGGCAACCACGCCTCTTCAATCAGAAACAAGAATTGTTTCACGGATAATTATGAAGCTGTACTTCAAGAAGATTAGAACGCGTAAGTACGTTGTAATCTCTGGTGGTAGAACTCGTTTAGTTCGACCGGGAAGATACCACCGCCACCCTCATAATCCTCTGTGAAACAATTATTGTGTTTCGGTGTGGAGAGGCGTGCTTGCCGGCTAACCTTATATACGAGGCGAACATCTTAGTCCTCAGGGGGAGCAACGCATCTGTGATCAAACTAAGGTATGATCTAATTGTACTTAGGGATGATTACTGATGCATATGGATGGCAGTGACTGCTTACCATCAAGTGGACTGCATGCTCGTTTGCTACCTTTATACAATAAAAAAATATTCTATGCGAAAAATATTCTATGCGCATAAAAATATTCTGTGGGCGATGTTGACTACATCAAAGTAGGAGGTAGAGCCCAATTTAATCGATTAAAAATGTATCTACGTCATCATTTTAATCATTCATGAAGCAATTTTTGTTTTTCGTTTTGGAGAGATGGTTGCCGGACATATTTGAACAACCATTCCTAAGATGTTCTCAGACTTTTATGGTCGACCTCAGTTCAACCGTATTTGACGTTTATTACCATGGAAAACATTGACCACATACCAGTGAGTGAACTTCGAGCTCGTTTGCTACTCTAAAAAAGGAACCGGAGCCCTTTGTAAACAACAATATATATTCAAAGATTATTATAAGATAATATTGAAATTTAATTGGTATTTAAACCTAATTGTCGTCTTAACACCGCCTCGATTCTCGTTTTATTACTCTATTTATTAACAAGAATTTTGATTTCGTTTTTTGCCTACTATGTTTTATCATTCATATACCTGTTTGAAATGAACTTGACCTTAACAGATCTAAGCGTAGCTACCTACTGCTACAATAATATATGCATGTGAATATACAATAGTAAATATAACGTAGGTCGACTTAATGATTGTATATGATTTATGCTTTATGAAATTTTATTATGTCTATCAAATATTTTGATTATGTTTTTATTGAATATACGATTCTTTTTACTTAAAAAGTAATCTGGGTTAAGTCACTTTAAAAAATATATTTATGTTCTGAGAATTTAATTATGACTTTGTGTCGTGTAAACAAATAAAATAGTTTAAGAATAGTTCATTACAAAACGCTACATTTAAAAGAAGTTGTGTCCTACCTAATATCTTTTGATTGGCTACTAGCCAAAGTTAGTTTCACATTAAAGAACAATATAGCTATCTTAGTGAGTTAGTAGCGTATTGATAAATACGTTATAAGAATCAGTTCACACCATAACCCATAATGATCCTACTGCTGGACAAGGGTCTCCTCTCATAATGAGGGATTTTTATTTAATAAAGGTAGCAAACGAGCGTGCAGTCCATCTGACATTAGTAATCGTTCCCAAGTACGGTTTAATTGTACTTGGGAACGATACCCTTAAGGGACTAAGATATTCGCCTCGTTCTTTAGTCGGTATAGCCGTCAACCAAACATTTCCATACTGAAACGCATTAATTGCTACACGGAAGATTACGAGGGTGGCGGTGGTACCTCCCCGACACGACTTCTATCGCCTGGCGCAAAAATTTTAGGCCAAAGTCCACCGCGCTGGTCATTTGTGAACTGGTAAACTTTACACTAAACACACCTATTAATTCATTTATTTAGTTAATAGTTACTTATTCGGCTCAGCTCAGTTCAGTTATTATGGAATAATACATTAACAAAATGTCCATCCAATTGGAACCACAGCATAATAAGATAGGTACTAGGTAACCCGGCAAACGTTGTTCTGCGATATAAATAATGAAATCGCGATTAAAATGCGGTAGAAGGGTAAATATTTAGAGTTTTATGTATTTTTTGATCCCAAATCATAAACAATAAAAATAAAAGTTTTGTTCAAAAAAGAAAAAAATGGATAGCCTTTATCATCTAGGGGTATAAGAAAATCACCCATTTACTCTCGGACCTATGAACTATAAGTAAAAATTCATAATAATCGATCACGCCGTTGCAGCGTTGCGGACGAGTTCGATAACAAACACTCCGACACGAGATTTTACACACACACACATCTTCACGCCAAATCCCTAACGGGGTAGGCAGAGAGTGTCGAGTGCCAAATGGCACGGTTCTG
>DWNR01002177.1:0-13489 GCA_018250455.1 Polygonus leo | reverse complement strand
CTAATCTGTCGAGACGATCCCCGGCCGTGTTTTAGGCCATAAAAATTCAACCCCTAAAAGGAGGGGTAGCGAGCGGAACCGCGAGCACAGCTAGTATAATAATATGTATGTCAATTTTTCAACTTTTAAGTCACGTCGACAAAATTTTTAATAAATAAACAGTTTATAATATCGAACGACAAGAAATACATTGGGTAACTTGTATACGTTAATATAAAATAGAACTACAGAATATAATAGAGAATATTTATGACAAAACTCGCCTCGGGGCTGCGACAGACCTACCTATAATTAGAAATAATAAATAAATATAATGTTCTACTATAATTTTATTTAGATTACAAACTGAGAGAAGATAAAACATTAGAGCCTGTTAAATCATTATGTACTTTTAAGGTCTTAAATGAAAAGAGCTATAGATCATTATAATACGGCCCCCTAAAGCCTGGCTCCTCGCGAGCACACTATTATACCTCTCTTACCTAGAAACGGCGAAATCTTCTGATCATCATGAGTTTTATTCTATGCACCAGTAAAACATCTGATGCCATTATTTCTCAGCGGGCCATGAATAGTCACTTTACGGGGTTATGAAACTTCTTCCCCGAATAAAGCTAATCCGTACTCTAGATCACACGATGATACCTCTCATGTGCTTCTAGATATGACGTCTCTCCACAACCACAACTTGTCATGAATGTGACTATTCATATAAGGAGTTATAAAACGTTTCCCCTGAATTTTGCTCTTGCGCAATCTTGATCGCATGATGGTACCTCTCCTGCTAAGAGTGACAACCACGACTTCTCTGAAATTATTATCCCACAGCAGAAAAGTAGAAAAGATGCTAGCTAGCATTCACTGACGACTATTACAGCTAACAGGAAACCCTCGAAGCCCGAATTCAGGCATCTTTGCAAATGATTTGGGAAAATCTTCCACACGTAATAGGTTACCTCAAAAGGATCCTTTGTGTAGCATAACCGCTAATTACATACAATAAACATAAAATATAGGGGTACTTTTATTACAAAGGTCTCAAGAATTAATATTTTTGTTAATACCATGTGAAATATGATATTTTGTTATAATATTTTGACAAATACATTATTTGTCAACTAATCTTTTAGTAATCTAAAGCGGGTGGGCCGCCATCTTTAAGAGAACGTATCGGGTTTTCTGATGATTATTATCAGATGCTTTATTTGGATCCTCGTTTAGTATGTAGGTTTAAAATTACATTATCTGTATAAAATCGGTTACTTGGGACCTGTACTAGTATTGTTACTATATAAATAATATTCTATTTGGTGTAATGTCCATACATTAAGCCCAGTGGTTAAATTGGTCCCTGGTAAGAACCACCGCTGCAGCAATGTCCGAAACACAGCAATTTTTAAAACAGCAATTTCCAAATAGGAATTGATAAAATATGTACAGTAGCAGAAGCGTCCACATACCATCAAAAGAACTCATAATATGTCCGCTTGTCACTTCTAGATAATAAAAAAATCCTATTTAGGAAGACGAAAACATAAGTTGAAGTATATTTTTTCACAAGTCAAATCAAACGAATTTCATATCCTTAACAAAGAGTGTATAGCGAGTAGAATAGCTAGCTAGTAGCTGGAGGGTAGTTACAACTAACTAACGCGTGCTCTGTAATATGTTGTCGCTAAATTGTGACAGGCTTTCCAGTTGTAGCAGTAAAACATGTTGTAAGTATGGAATACGCACATATCTTCCAATGTTTAGCACATACAGCGACGGAATTAAAATCCTTGCAATTAATGTAATCATAACGAGCATAGAATGGCAATTTGCAGCAATTTTATATGTCGGAATGTAAATGGCACATGTACATGTATCGACATACTAACGGAAACGTATTCCGTACATTGCTCATAAGATGCATGGAATAACGTAGGGATTGCATTACTGTGGTCAGTTTCTACACAGTTCTGATTATATAGTTTCGTTCACCGTTTTTAGCTCTAGGTTAGCTCGTTGGCGTCAGAAAATAATCTGTAAAAGTCTATATTTTGATTTTGATTAGGTAGGTATAAACATACATGAGGTATTGTATGTATCTAGGCAAGTATGTTAGAATCGTGCCATTTGGCACTTAACACTCTCTGCCTACCCCGTTAGGGATTTGGCGTGAAGATGTGTGTGTGTGTGTGTGTGTGTGTGTGTGTGTGTATAAAAAGGAAACAAATTTTTTCGTCAAAAAACCTATTATTAATATTCCATATATTAAATCTGCTTGTAAACATAATAGAAAACTTGTAAAGTACTTATAATTAAAGCAACATTTATGATTATAATGATAGGACCGTTTGTTACATATAAAACGTCAAAATATTTAAAAAAAAGAGATCACATCATATTTTATTAATCTTTGTCTATTAATAAACATTAATTCTCATTTTTGGTATAACTTGAGGTACATACACGTTTATTTATTTGTATAAATCTGACGGTACATACCTTCAAGTTTGAACAAGCCTCTAGGGGTACTGAAAGGCTCTAATGATATGTTCTCGACTTTTTGAGTGAAGTGATTACAAACAAGACGCGCGTGTCTGTGCCTTTAGATAAACGTTAAGAGGTCCGTGATGTCCTTACAGTGACCACCGACGTTTGCCTTTAAGGAAACTACATATCAATACATTTTGATTTTTACATAATATAATTAAGAATAATATTTTTAACATAAACAACAATCAAAATCATTATTAAAATTAATTTCAGTTAAAAATAATAAAATTAAGTCATTTATAAATAGGTATGTAATCTAAGCATTATAGATAGGTACTAAATGGTGATTCTTAACTAAGTTGAAAAAAGAGCAGGTTATATGTTTGTCTGTATGTATTTTTCATTCAAATAAAATTTTGTAATATAATACTAATAAAATATAACGTTAAACTGGTTTTGTTACTTACAAAACAATAAATTACTCATTATACTCGATCAATTAATATTCCCGTTGATTCGCTAATAAGACTCGAATACTTGCAAAATGTAAAGTGGGTTACAAAATCTACTGATTTTGTACACCATTTGTGTGTTCTCGAAAATCTACTATAAAATTGAATTATTTTGTGTTTATACATTTAATATACCAGTATCGTATTTACAATTTTAATACATATACCCTAATAAATGGAAAGGATAAAGGATGATCCATTAATCAATCATTTTGATTTTACTTTTTACATTTAACAACAACTATTTTGATTGATCTTTTTACATGACCTCATATATTCTAAAAGTCCTAGTATCCTTAGACTCATTTCAACAGTGTCACTCTACAGACAGGACAGTAAAAAATGCAGAGTCCATTCAGTTGATTTACAACGTTCGCCCGCTCTCCGATTTCACGGCCCGCCTGTAGTACGTATAAAGCTAACCGTACCTTCTACAGAATGCCAAAGGTGTGTATGTATAAAAGCGTATTTTCTATTTCATATCGCCTGGCATACAGCCTTTGTAAAATAGTAGAGGACGATTTTATGCTTTAAAGCATCGTATGTGATGCTTTAAAATGTTACTGCTCACTGCGTTTAAAAAAAATAGTTATTTGTTTTAGGTCTACATACTTTACCGTAAGAAGCAGAAACTGGAGGATAGGGTTCCTACATACATACCTTCGAATTCTACTAGTCAACTATATTTTCATCTCTTATATGAGCAAACTGATTGTCATTCACTCGACACAAAGTGAATGTTGAGAAAGATCATTTTAACTTCTTAATTTTAGCATTGCATTTGTAGATTGTAGGTGATTAATTATATGTCTGTCACATAGCCAAAATCGAAAACTGCAGTGTTAAGATTGGTAGAACTAAGTACTACCGCTAAAAACCGAAAAATTCAATTTAACGGCAGGTAGGTATATTTTATACTTATTATAAAGAAACTTGTAGTATTCAGTTCTACAGTTATTCAATCATAATATGTTTGTATTTTAAACAAAATAAATTATATTGTTAAAAATATATTGTTTATTTTCAACTAGTTAACCTTATCAGTTCTATTTACCTAATATTGTTCTTACCTCAATTGACACGAGGGAAGGTTAAATTAGCAGCAAATTATAGGCTCATTCATTCTTAAGGTTTTAACGACGAAAGTTATATCGTACACTTTTTATTGATATCACGAATTTAATATAGCCATTATCATTTTAAGTTTTAACAAATGGCAGTTATACAAAATGACAATAACATAAGCACTTAACAGGTTCTTTGAAAGTATTATTTTAGGTAATAACCAAATAAGTCAAGATAAGGCACATCAACCGTAAAAAAACATACACATTTTTGCTCAATTATATACCAAATGAATCAGGGGTAGGGACCAATTGTGGGCGGAAAATCATAATATGGCAAATATTATATTAGTATTCATAAATATTAGTGTTCGATACGCTCGCTATGGGAAACAAGACATTGTTTAAAATCTTAGATACTGATTTACTAATTACAGGCAACAACAAAAATATGCTAAAATAATTGACGCAAAAACTATTAAGATAAAAATAAATTATAAATAATTTATATCAAAAATAAAAGACATTCTCAACGCCAAGTAATAAATGTTACGGAAACCTAGGGTTAATAAATTATATTTCTCATTCAATTGCCTTGACAATAATAAAGTAGTAGAACTTGATAGTATTTAGATCGCAATTTAATAATGTGTTACACCATTTTGAGTCTGGACGCAACGATGACT
This sequence comes from Polygonus leo, assembly GCA_018250455.1. Lineage (NCBI taxonomy): Eukaryota > Metazoa > Arthropoda > Insecta > Lepidoptera > Hesperiidae > Polygonus > Polygonus leo. The sequence goes on along the minus strand of DWNR01002177.1, from coordinate 8,746 downwards.
ACAAGATCGTTTACAACCTGTTTACAAAACGGACTCTACATTTTTTAATGTTAAAAGCGTTAAAAACGTTATCTCTTTTTAGAAGTGCCCTCTGACAATTTAAAAAGGCCCGTCGGGAGGTCGTGATTCTTTTTTTTCAACTTCTTTGGGACATCGTCGAGTGGCATTTTTGTTAATGGGCCATGTAAAATTATTAATAATTACCATGTATTTGGGAGATACGTAAATGTTCCTGAGGTTTCGAATTGCTACTAAACAACTCTCATGAATAATTTATTTTGTTTCGTTGGTTCCATTTAGTCGGTTAGGTGAACGTTGAGAATGAAGCTTTACTGCCGGCAATAAAACCAGGATAGCAAGTTAAACAAATTATGCTAAATAATAATCAAGTCTTGGCGCCTATCCGCAACTATTTCATACAGAGTATTTACCTACTTTGCACAACATACCTAAATCTATTTAGTGTTGAATGGTTGTGCGATGATAAAATTTATTATATATTTATTCATTATCACCTCATTTCTATGTCAGAACATTATTGGAGAACCTAATATTTGGTATTAATAACTTTTCGTGGTTCTCTACTCATAAGACGTGCTTATCATTCCTCAGTAAGGTATTTACCAAACTCCTAACGGGAGTAATAATAATCCCTAGCTTTTCTAAAAAAGTTTCTAAAAAATCATTTTTTATTACATTCTCATATTATGATATCTTCTGAAACACAATTATTTTAAATGGTATATTTGGCTCTAATAAAATTGACGCTACCTTAATATTACGGAATGAAGATAAGTACAAATAAACCGCTAAAGGTTCAGTCCTAATTCGTTACAAATTGCAAATGAATAACATTAAATGTTCTAGTGGCTACTAAACGCTATGCATAATACATACGTACAGGTAGTAACCCAAAACCTCTGTTAATATTAAAATAAGAGTCACCTTTATTTTTGTGTGGCCTCTGCTATTTGGCCTGTATTGTTTTCAGATATTTACATGTGTCAATGGTCGCAATATACACTTATGTACAAGGTAAAGTGTACGGTTAAGAAAGTGCAATAATACAATTAAATCGGTTAATGTTTATTATATTATACAGCTAAGTTAGTCTTAATATTATAACAGTAATCTTGACTGTTAATATTAACATTAAAATTAAATTAGTTCGACCATGGTGCCACTGCCACTCTAGTAATTTTTGAAGCATTTATTTCGCTTTGATTTTGGAGAGCCAGGATTGCCGTTTATATTTACACGACACGATAATTTGCTATTCACACTTGGGGTAAATTAAAAATTGTAGTAGATTAGTTTTGACTACTTAACATAAAATAGACTACATGCTCGTATGCTAATGCTACCTTTGCACTACGTTTTCATAAATGAAGCGACTTGTGTTCTCATTGTAATTTTAACACTATATTTTACTTATCGACTATCATCATCACCATTGACCCACAAAAGTCCACCGCACTCTTCCAAGGCAGAAAAATCTCTCCCAAGCCTCGCCAATCATCGGCACTCCTTTAAACACCAGGAAGGTAATCGCATTTCTCGCCGCCCAGCTCGGATCGACATGCAACCTTTTCTGGGTACATATTCTAATCCAGCAGCAAAACAATATGAAAATATATTGACGATTATCTTAACAAACCTTCAAAGTGGAGTGACTTACCAAAATCATATTGATTCACATTATTAAAAAGTAGTAACAAACTGAATAGCAAATAAATTTTCTATTTTGTTAATAATCCATTTGTGTTAGCCAGCTACGTCATGTTTATGTAAATAAGAGTATTTAAACTTTCAACTTGCAAGACATATAATTGTGTAATTTATCCAAGCGATGCTTGATTGAACAATCTCCATCATAAATATCACTCCCTTGCAGTGCACATAATATATTTAACTATTGGAATGCATTTAATAGTAATATTGAGCTATAATAAACAGTCTTAAAATTACCATAGAATTATAACTATATACTAATTTAAGCTATTACGAAATCACATGAAATGAATTTTGACAGCAGACAGCTCGCAACTTCGACGGTTTTTTTAAATACATTTAGGTACAAACTCAAAAAGTTTTTTTTTTCCGTATGCAGATATAAGTTAATAACAACTACCATTTCGTACGACCTTTTAAAAAGAAGCGTTTTCAAAAAGAATGAAATTTAAGTTATTTTTTATTCGGCTACGCTAGGAGGGTAATGGATAAGAGTATAGTATAGTACAAAGTGTCATCGTCGTAATTTTAAAAACAATTTTCATATTTCCATTTTCCTTTCCCCTCCTCTCAATCCTTTGAACGTGTAATTTTAAATAATTCGCATGAGTATAATACATTATGCAAAAGATTTATCTATGCTAACAAGTTGCTAATAATCTATTGACTTCTTTGATGACGTTAAATCTCGAAATTTCCTTCCACCCCTCGCCTCGATCCTTGGAACGTGTATTTTTAATAAATTCGCATGAGTATAATACATAATGTGCTAAAGATTTATCTACGCTAATAAGTTGCTTATAATCTATTGACTTCTTCCATGACAAATCTCGAAATTTCTAAAGATGTATTATTTATTTATTTTCTATCTCGGGTTAGCTGAGGTTAGAGTTGCACATTATCGTTTTAGATCCTTTTGACATATTCCTAGTTATTGACAAAGCGAGCGTAAACGTTTATTTAAATTCAAAGTCACCTTCGCCATTTTAAGAGTTTGGCTAGGGAGGAGCACGCAGCATTTCAATACTACAATCGCATTTATATTCCGTGGTGCGATGTTTTTGCCATGAATTTCGGCGTTTTATGTATTGCGTGTCTCAAAACAAGTTAAAAGCGATTTTACACGGTATTTTAGGATCGACGACGTGACATGACTAGAATTTTTGGGATGTTTTAATATTCCAATAAGATGGGTTTGAGACGCCAATTTACATGAAATTTAAACTTGGAGGAATTTCCAAAATACAACGCAGAATTAAGTTTTTTGGCACGTTAATGATATGTAAGTTAGTTCATGTTACTTACTTGACTCCATTAAATTTCGTAAATTACATCTAAAGTTTGTATCTATTAAGTTTGAATTAAGTTATGATTGTTTTATCATCCTAACTGCTTATTATACATTGATATTTTTTATTTACACATTGATATTTGTTATAATTTGTTAATCTCATTAATTTTAAAAGATGATTGTTATATACTAAATTGTTATGAAAACAAACATCGATATGTATCCAAACACTTCCCGATAGGTAAATGATGTACACATACTTATTATAACCTTGTATAACGTTGGCGGTAGTTAGAACGCCATAGATTAGAGTAGTGTATCTTAAGCGGCAATTCACTGGCTAAGGGTGGACTGACATCAACGAAGTCATCAAGTACTTAAATGACAAATAAAAAAATGACTTGACTTGAAAATAGTTAATTTTACAAACACTTTGCGGTTCGTCGAAAAACAACTTAGAATCTGGCCCCGTAGCACTAAAAGGTTAAGAACCACTGGATTAGAGTATAGTTGGTCGGTTAACACTCGACTTCTCAACGATAATTAGTTTTCGGCTCTCCAGCGGTCACGAGTCGGACATTCCGACGCGATGTACTGCCGATTCATCTACGGCTTATCGGCATAAAGATACAGGTGTTTTTGTAAAGAATTTCTATACGAAACCATTTGCGCGGCCGCGGCTTGTAGATGATTTTGAATGTACAAGTTCCGTTATCGTAGATTCGTAGATGCTTAGCATCTGCGTATGTACGAGTAGCTCGCCAATATCGTGACTCAATATGAGATAATGCTTTAAAAGCAAAATAAAACTACGAGTTTTTATTCTGGTCAGATTTTGTTCTTTGTTAATAAGAATGAACATGCATGTAACACTTAATAAACAGAATCACTTGTTTTTAATAAACAGAATCACTTGCTTTAATCCTTAGATTATTCCCACGTCTACGGCAACGCGTACTGCATTTACAACTTGTCTTTTGTCTTCTTCGGTTTGGAATGGCGTTAGATACCAAAGCTCCACGAGTGGAATTCTCTCATATCCCTCATACTTGGAGCTGTATGACTGTAAGACATCACATCGTTCACTAGCTAACAGAGGAAAACTTGTTAGACAAGCCAAAAAGCCGAACCTACCATACTTTAGTAGTTCAGAATCTAACGTGGCCCGCGAATATATTTCATTCACATTTAACTTCATATCAGCTATGTAGTATTCTAACGCTAAATAATAAACCTCAACTGCGTCTTTAAAATCATCCTTATTTCTACATGTGTTCGATATTAATATAAAGTAAGCCAAATCAGTCACCGGTGACGCACATCTTACAATTTGGAAGTCAATAGCAATAGACTTTTCATTGCAATATAGGAAATTAGAACACCATGCGTCTCCATGACAAAATACTGGATTGTTCCCACGATCTGTTACCAAACTGATCAGTAAATTATAAGTGCTTTTATTCGATACCTCGATAAACTTCTTATAGTAGACGCTTGTTGGATCCTCATATTCGGCCAACGCTGCTTTGTCTAATTCAATAGCTTTCTGAAGGTACTCGTCATACCAAGTTTTATTTTCTTCAAAGTAGTAGATCTCACGCAATTCTTTTGCAAATTTCATGAAGACATCGGGCTCCTTCACACGCAGAGCAAAGGACACAGCATGGAAATAAGCTAGTGTTCTTAAAGTTGCGTTTCGTTCGCACATTGTTGGATTTTTCGAAATGGACACGCATCCTCTTTCTGCTAGATCTTCGAGAAGTAAAAAGTCGTTATATCCATCACAGTGCCAGTCAAAACACACGGGGATATAGGATTGTAGATTTTCTTTAGCTCCCTGTGACTTCTGGAAAGCGAGCAACGCGGGTAAAATTTTGGAAAAAAATATCACTTCTCTCTCAAAAAACATGGTACACTTCAAAGTGCTACATAGTAGCTCGTCGTTGACAAGGGCCTTTACAATAAAAGAAGCCTGATTACGTTTACCGACGACATGAATGCGGTACACTGCGCCTATCAGCCCTTCCCCTGCTGGCGCAGCTCTTGATACACTTATTCTCTGCACGACGTCTGAACTCTCCGTTTTCACTTTAAAAGCTCTATCCACAACCGCCTCGGTAAGCGCTTTCGATATATCAGCGAGCGTCAACGGCAACATGGCGAATGGTACTCGAATAATGTAAGAAACATCAAACACGAGTACATTTAAATACATTTATCACTGTATGTCTTGTCAAGATAATTGTAGCAATTTAATCCTAATGATTGTTCTAAATATTTGTGTCGACAAATATTGATGTTTACTTGAACAACGTCATTGATTACGATCTGAGGGCTAGTGTTGGTATTCACATTATATGGCCTACCTAAGGTAAGCCATAACTAGGATTTTATTACTTTAGAACTACGTAGGCTACTTACAATTCAATCTTATTTCAACTTAAGTAAAAGGAATTATAAAAATACTTTCGCGTTTAGTGCGTTGCTGATTTTCCTAAAGCGTTTGGTAAAGCCTATCCTTGCCGCCATCAAACTATGCCCATTGCAAAAAGACAATTTTCTAACATAATCGCGGCATTAATGTAATGGCGTGAAGAGTCCATAGTGTTGATGCCAAGATGACCAGGAGGGGTGCGTGACAAGACGTTCACGCGCGCTCACGAACGCCCGCCAGAGCGCTTCTCATACCTCACCTTTGTATTTTCTAAACAAATTAAGGTGCCTTTCTATGTATTATTTAAATGATACTACTAGTATGCACTATACACAGAAGAATTTTTTATCGTATAAAGATAGCAAACTAGCGTAAACCCCACCTGACGGTGAGTGGTCACTAACACACATACCCAAGTGTTATTGTCTCGTACCTGAAGTTGACCACAGATGCGTTACTACTCCGATGACTAAGATGCCTTGTGAGAACTACATGAAATCAACCACTCTATAGATTATAAGGCAAAATCTTATTTAGACTGTCATTCTTGGAAAAATACCTCCAAGTAATTTTAATGGTTAGAATACTATTTAAAATGTGGTTGACATTCTCTTATTGCTATCTTTTAGTGTGATAGATTCAGATTGTTATCAGAAATAATAAATAATTACATTATAAATCAGTCCGCACATAATTGCAATGTCAATATCATACTAGAATATTAGTGTAGGGTAAATATAAAAAGAAGAATATAGAAACATAATTTATGGATGAGGATAAAACATTACATTCGAAGGTTATCAGTGATATTATTAAGTAAATACATTGAAGTATAGTCATTTTACTATTACTTATTTATTTTGTTATATTACTTTGATGGTGAGAAAAAACATGTGGACATGACAGCATTTTCAAGCCCCAAACTAAGAATGCCAGGTATGTCCGCGTCCTAGGTATGATCATAAATTCTGGAGAAATATCTGTATCTTGGGCCAACCAAGTCAGATAATTTGAATCTATCTAGGCAGATTTAGCCCAAGGATATTTAGCTATGATTTAATTTACCAGTAGTAGTGGTACCACTTGTGTAGTTCGTAAAGCTACTTATTGTGTCGGTTGTAGAGAAGCGTGGTTGCCGGCTATACTCCAACACGAGGTGAACATCGTAGTCTTCAAGGGTAGCAACTCAATCGTGGTCAACTTACGGTACTTTTCAATCATACTTATGGATGATTACTAATGTCAGTAGGTGGCAGTAAACACTTACCATCAGGTGGACTGCATGCTCGTTTGCTACGTTTAAACGATAAAAAAGAATCTTTTATATTTCTATGATTGTACATGTACCTACTACTCAGTCTAGGTTATGTAATAGGAACAGTCACTGTACTCTACTCATATTACACTAAGCTTTTATACCGAGAACCCATTAAACCTTATCGAAGTCGTGCTTTTATGTCGATTAAGAAAATGCCAGCAGCTTGTTTGAAGCATCTAAACCTTTCGATTATAAAGTGGTCGATTCTACTACGGACGACGACTACGGACGACGGAATGTAATGCATACCATTTTTATTTTGATAAATTATAAAAAAATGACGCTTTAATTCGAACTAAAATAAAAAAATAAATTGTAGAAATAAAGTGGAAATTAATTATATTAGTTGTTATATAATACATAATGCATGAAAATTTTGTTTCGGTAGGACCGCGAGGTCTTAGTAATAGAGTCCCGTCCATACTGTACGGAACATAATGTACGGAACGTCCGATAATAAACCTACGGAACAGAATATACCCAATTGTTAAAATTAGTATCGTTATAACGGCACCGGCTAGATGGTCTTGTATATCTATACTAATATTATAAAGTTGAAGAGGTTGTTTGTTTGTTTGAACGCGCTAATCGCAAGAATTACGGGTTCAAATTAAAAAATATGTTTTAGTGTTTGGTAGCCTGTTTATTGAGGAAGGCTATAGGCTATTTACCTTTACGTTACGACCAATAGGAGCGGATTATCAACGAAACATGTTGCAAAAACGGGGAAAATTTATACTTAGTATGGCAGAACAACGTTTGCCAGGTAAGTTAGTATTGTATACAAGGAATACCTACCGTATTCAGCACTATTTTAAATTTATATTTTATAAAAATATTGGTATCGATGAAATAGGTAATTTAATATCTATCGCTAACTCCAGATTTATATCTCTATCAGGGTGTATCCCGACAGTCATGCGCGTTGATTAGTTTTTAATTTTAAAAATAGTGAATTGTCATTACTGCTAGTGCCCGACCGAAACTCGATGAGAGTATCAAAATAAAGTTTTGGTATCTTAATTCTTCAACATTTTTCGTAAGATAAAATAGTACGGAACCATTACGCAAAACCAAGGATTTACTTACTTACGCAAGAGGAAAGATTTGTTTGCTTGTTTGTTTGTATTGAAAAAACTGAAAATGTTTTGGACCGATTCTTTCACCGATGGAAAGTTACATTATTACCTAGCAGAATAGGCTGTATTATATTTTCTTAAAAAAATAGGGATCCATACGAAAATTAAAATAATATAAACCAAGCTAGCGAAAATTTGCATATGAAAGTCGGTTTTAGGCATGCGCTGCGGTATTGCAAGCTAGTACATAATATGAAAAAGCGTAACTATATAAAGCAGTATATAAACATCTTTATTATTGAAGCAATTAAGAACATTGTTTTGCCTGCACCAGCGGATGTCGGTATGCCTATAAATCTATTTGATTTTTTACAAGAAAACCTACGGAATGCGGATTGACAAAGGAAATGCTGTACATACATTGTTTATTCTAGTCTGTAGGTACATAGGTCTTATAAAGACATATGTGGATCGTATTTTAATGAATGAAGTAAATACGTGCTGTTTTATTTTAATAGTGAAATAAAAGCACTACGATGATAGTTCAGCGAAGCTGTACCCGATTGTAGTTAGGGCATTTACTGTGATTACGTGCTATAAAGGATCGGGCAGTAAAAATAATTCGACATTAACCACTATGTAGGCTCAGAATTACCTTCCATTTTGTACTGAGTAATAGGAAAACGAAACAACCGAGTAGATTCTCTTCACTAATACGTACAAAAATACATAGATTGTAACTTAAGCGTTAAGCATAAGTTTTATTACACAAACGCATAATATATGCGCATTAAAATTGTCTGTGAATCATAAATCTCAAAGATCTATAGCATAAAAATATCCTATTCACAAAGATCAAAACTCAATGTAGGTACCGATTTAAAATTAATTAC
>DWNR01002176.1:0-13490 GCA_018250455.1 Polygonus leo | reverse complement strand
TATACCATAAAAAAATTATTTTGTATATTATACCTAGCAGTCACAGTATTACAGTACCTCGCCGATGATTTTTCATGTGTCATAGAAATTTTATTTATTATCCTTTGCAATGGCCGCGAAGGGTAACGTTTGAACGTACGTAACATTCGCTGAGTTAAAGAAAACCAGAGTTTAACTGTGTCCTCTTTAAAGGTAATGAGTTTGTCGGTTGTATAAATAAACGGTGATTTAAACTCAATCTGCGTCTTACCAACCATTATATAAATATATAAGAGTTTCAGATATCAATATCATAATCATAAATATAAATAAATCCACTTTAATACATTACCTAAGTGATCTTGCACTATCTTCAATGCTCTTCCAGTGAAATTATTATCTCAATGAGATAACTCAGAAATTGATCGATTGCATTGATCACACGCTCATCGGATAAGGTAATGTAAATGCTTCATTGATCCTCTATTCACGCGTAATCATGTAAGAAATTTAGTGTTTATAATATTTATTATCCCTAAAAGTACCGAAGTGTTGAAACTGACGTACTATATGACATTAAGAACAACTTAATTCATCGTAAAATTCTTACGCAGTTACTCATAGATTGGTACCCTGTATCTATGACAGCTAAATGCGTATTATTAAAGTTCACGAATTAACATACTTTTAAAAATCTAAAACAATCACTGACAATGCCACTGAAAATGTTTTCCTTATATCAAAAGTTAATAAGTTTAACTTATTTTAAACTCTTATAGCATTTTAATTTATTCTGTAAATTAACCTCTATGTAACAGAATAATTTATCGCCATATGATTTTATACACTGGCTGTAGTCATAGCAGTGATTTTATACAAGTACTCTTATGTACAATGTGAATGAATTTCAGTTTACTTTGCCATAAAGCTGCAGCAGTCCAAGATGAATGAATCGCTCGCTCGCAGTCAAGCTTCACGGTGAATAATTTTGATAGAATGACGTTTCAATTTGACTTTGTAGCGCGCGGTTTGCTGCGCTGTAGTTAGTTGTGTTTAAATGAACCGTGCAGGTGACGGCTGCTGGCTGCACCGACAATCCCGACGTTTCTATTTATTACTGGAACATACACAAATCGACTGGCATAATTACGTAAACACAGAGGATTAATATTTTAATATTTTATAAGTAGCCGCTAATACAGCAAATATACTTCAGACAAAAAAGAACATTTTCCTACGGCATAGATATGTGTTTAAATGAACCATGCAGGTGATGGCTGCTGGCTGCGCCAAGAATTCATTAAATGTTATTTATAATTCTTATAACATAATATAAACACATTATTGGTTGATCGTCGCCTTGCTTCAAAGATATACAATACACAATACAATACAACTACTACAATAGTGTTACATATTGGGTCCAATTGTATCTTATAAGTTAGACCAAGCAACACGTAGGTACCTGCAAAATTGCATTAAAATCGATGAAGTACTTTTAGAGATTAGCGTAGATGCACATCGTGACTCGGGATATTTACATATAAAATTTAACTGTACTGAACGACATAAAGAGACTTTTGTAAACATTTTTAGTATTTAAAGGAGAAACCTCCGTGTCGCGACGGTTAAACCTGGCTTTAACGCGATTAAAGTTGACCGCATACTCAAAATAAAGGAGCTTGCATCCCGGACGCGGTTTTTAAATGATTACAGAAAATTAATTAAGCAGCTTTTACCATTGCAGACTTTAAATGAAAGTATAGGTATATTAGCACTAGGTTTCAACCAAGTTCTTTATAAATGTGAAATAAAACTATCAAATAAATAACTAACTAAATGTTGAAGCAGAGAGGAAAGCATTGATAATTAAGTGGTTAAAATTTTGTCTAAGTGAGCCTTTTAGAAAGTAAGTGCCTTTTGTTTCCATGGAAAAAGTAATACATGTAAGGACAAATAAATATTGCAAAATCGTGAAAATCAGAAATCATGTAAACAAGCATAAATGTTGCAATAAATTTTATTTCATTTCACATTTCATTTTAAAACTGTAACTCTCATTCCTCGAGATAAGTATACTCAACTAAAAAAATACCACATATCATAAGCCTCGCTTTCGTTACTCACTTGACCTGCTATTATGAACTGCATTAAATTAAGCGAAAAAAGTGTCATAACGCGAAAATTTACACATATTCGTACATTTGTTAAGTTCTTAGTGAGTACAGTTCTTGGCCTCGTTTATGCATTTAATTAAAACCAGCAATTTACCAACGCTATTTCTTTTTGAACGTGTACTAACACTGCTAACACTTTTTTGTGTTCATATCAAAGAGTGAGTCTATTCCAATGATTATAATACAAAGTATAAAGATCCGAACATTCTAATTTTAGAATAAACTTTATCCGTTTCAAAAATTAACAATTTAGACTTTATGTTACTACATTGCTACGTAATTTTATGCTGCTTTTTTATGCTTGATGTAGTTATCATAACAAGTAGAGTAGCTTAATTGGATTAGGTCTTACAAAGTTGAATAATCGCTGCTACTTGCAGTTAGGCCAATTGGATAGATTGGATAATCCGCTTAAGCAAAGGCTCAACAGGCAAAGGGGCTTACTTTGTAATTTGTAGTGGTGGACAACAATGGTGAAAAGATTTTATTCGTTGCAATAGTATTCTTTTATCAGCTTTATAACTGTTTTTCCTTATTTCCTCCGTAAATAAGTATCATCGTTAATTGCTTCACGGATTATGAGGGTGGTACTTACTTTCTGCGTCGAACTACTCGATTTCTAGAACCTGGCAGCAGCCATGTTTATTCGACTTTAAATTTAAAAAAAAATAATTGGCAGTTATAGGGATATGAGGTTTGGGACGCAGCACTGTCGCTGAGTGCGTTCAATTGATTCTTGTGAGCGGTGCACAGGAACAAAACAACGTAACCATTGGTAAATAGCTAAAACGATTTGAGTTTACTCGTTAAGAAGCTATAGACTATTTTGCAATACCTTAAGCGAAAATATGGCTCTGAAACGTTTTCAAGCATCTCCGTGCTCATCGTTGCTATAAAAATCGTGTGGCCCATCGAACCGGGACTCTTTGTCGTAAAAACGCGTCTATTGTACTAACGGGCTTTCAAAGCTGTTTATTTTATAATCAACCTGCCGCAGGTAAGTACACCCAATTACGTTTCGATCAGGCGGTGGCGTGCCGGCAGCGCGTGCGGTCGCCCTAACAGGATTATTGGCCGGCGGGCGAGCCGGTGCGACGACCTGCAACCACCTCGCGCAAATTCGATACAGATTCATCAGCGACTTCCATCTAGAAGACCGCTCATGTTATTAACGACGTTAATTTTATTTACGAGCCAGTGGCCACGTCGGTTGACTGGACTAAGACTAATGAAATTTTATGAGACTACCAATAGATTTTAACGACTTTAAACGTTATAAGTAAATTGTAGTAAGCAATGTCAGTTGTGACAGTTTTGTTATGTAGTCCTATAGGTTTAACGTTACATGATGTTTATGAGTCATGTTCTTTTAAATACCCACGTACTAACAGATTTAAAGTATCCATTTTCTTTCAAAGTCATAAGTAAAATACATTTTCTTTCAAATCAAACGTGTAAGTTACTCCCGTAGCTATTTTCACAGACTATGCGTTTATAAGGATTACTTCCTTTATAAGGATTTCCATAGTACATCCATTCCAATTGCACATTCAGCAAACATAATACGTCGATAGATAAGTAGTGTGGATACGTTTCCTTTATATCTGTGAGAAAATGATCACTGCTTTTGCCCTGAAGAATGAAATGAAGAACATTACTGCACACAAACTACAATAATCATTATGCAACGCAAACAAACCTAAACAGGAGGTAAATATAATTGACTTAAAAAGGCAAATGAAAAGCTAATATTGCCAATCACCGTATACACGAACAACACAAAGAATCGCAGCACAAGCTTGTTGCAACCCCGTTTATTGACAAAAAACAAAACAACTAGTAGGTAGCATCGATGCGGAAATTCTGATAGCATTCAGACAAACAGTGAAATGTTATGTTCTTTGTTACCTTTTACGTTGAAAGATGGAAAATAAACAAATATAGTGCATTATATTTGCTTGCGCTTAATTCAATGCTGGCATTTCAGTATTGCATTCGTTTCTGGTCCAGTTATTCTGTCAATCGTGCGATTTGAGAATTATTTTTTTGTGCTTTCATTGTTTACTGATATGTCCAGTTTATTGTTGGTCTCAAACTGTTTTTAAGTTGTCTTCAGTATCTTTTATTCAGATATTTCTGATCTGATAAAATGAAGGATTTATACCAATCTCAAAATCTACATGAAGTGCTTCATGTTTTAATGAATATTAAATCAGTATACTGATTATTAAAATCAAGTCACTTTAACATAAACTACAGGAATGTACGCAAAGAAGGCCCATTCCAATTAAAAACTAGGTTACTAACTTTCCAAAATAGAAGACAATCGGCAACTTCCATAAAAAAATTCATGCTTCATTTCCAATTTAATCCATATGCTTCAGAATCTGATAACGTTCACGAGATGCTCGCTGAAACTGGACCGGTAGATCGACGTGAAAAAGGAAACAACGTTAATTAAAATCTGGATCGGAGATAAAGTGCAAACTCTATTCTGTTCGATGTAGAAATTCTGTCCGTCCATTATGAATGGCGATCTGGTTATTTACTTAACCCGTTTCAGAGACAAAGCCCGTACTTATTTGACGTTGATACCTAGTGGAGTAGCACAAAGTGAATAAATGAATTGTCCCAGCGGGGAATGAAGAACTGACCGATGCCATGCCATGCTTCCTGTTTTGTACTCTTTGTCATTTTTACGACATAGAACTTAAACGTTTTGGGATCATCGTGGATTGTCCTTTGTAACATATTATTTAAGTGAAAACATCTTATAACTTTGATAATCAGTAATAATAAAATACATATTTAATTGTAATGTTTAAAAATATAATGTAAATATCATAAACAGTATTTTCTATTCAGTATTTACAGATCAAATTTTAACAAGCATATAATGGCTTAGATTATCATTTTCTGATTCATAAATTTGCTTTTAAAAGCTGGTGCGTTACTTGGCAGACATATAAAGGGACGAATCTTGTGTAAGTTGTCGTATACAGTAGTGAAATATTCAGATCTCGGGGGTGAGTTCCCCGTGCTACCATAAAATGCAAAACAAGGAAAGTTTCCCCTTAAATCAGCACAGTGCCTCCCCGCGCTCAGGACAAACATGCGCGGACAACAAACTTTCTTTTTTATCGTATAAAAGTAGCAAATGAGCGTGCAGTCCACCTGATGGTAAGTCACTGTCGCTCATGAACATCAAAATCATACACAAGTACAATAATTAAATCATACCTAAGTTTGATCCGCGATGCGTTGCTGCCCCTGAGGACTTACATGTTCGCCTCGTGTGTACTTATAGTCCGTAACCACGCTTCCCAAACCGAAACAAGAATTGCTTCCCAGAGGATTATGAGAGTGGCGGTCGTACCTCTCCGGTCGTACTAAACTAATTCTACTACCTTTTCCTTTCAATTTTAAAGTCGTTTCAGTCTTCACATTAATGTACAATACACTACTTGTATTAATGATTTGAGTATTTAAGTAGCGTTAAGACTTTAATAGTACCGGTTATTCGCGCCATTAAGAACAAGAAAAACTAAGTTTTCGGTCAGGAGAGTTATCTGTTTATCTTACAAAGTTACCCTCAATTTCACAAATTACTTTTCGTCGACCAGCGCGTCGCAAATAATAAAGTTATATAATTGCAGAGGTAGGTATTTCCAGAATTAACAATTCAGTTAAAATAAAGTTAAAGATTAAATGAAGATAAAAACAATAAATAAACAAGTGTATTGTGTTATTTATTTTCAGGAAAACTTCGTTTTTATGAAACTTTTCTTACGTAGGTAGTAATGGACGGTTATGCAGGTTGTAAATTTAGTTTTAAGTAACAAAAGGTCTGTAAAAAATATATTTTATTGTCATACCTGGTGATGACACAACCTGTTACTAATAAATCTAGTCTCAATGGACGTGTATGCATGATGTTAAATTAGTTATTAAGTGACAAAAGTATCGTCTGCAAACATTTAATATATTATTGCCACAGTGTTTTGTTTGATTGAAAACTGTTAATTTGTAATACTGCCAAGTGATAGGACTCGAGCAGTCCGACCAGGTACCACCCTTATAATACGCCATGAAGTAATTCTTTGGTTTCATAGACGTACATACAAAAAAAAACAAAAAGTATCTATCATTTATCTACCACATATGTACCATTAGATACTTAAACATAGTTATGAAGTAGGTTGCCATTGTGGGTCACCAAACAGCGATGCGTAATGGACTGAATATGTGGCGGCCTAACCTCCGACCGCACAGGTGATATGCTGACCACAACTCAACACTACTGCTATTTACTGACACATTCTGCTACTAATAAATCTGTCCTCAATGGACATGTTTGTGATGTACGCAGCATGTGAGTTCAGCTTTTAGGCAACAAAATTAGCGTTTGTGATCTTTTCATGTTTGTACTTTAATGTTGCCATTGTTTTTCATGGAGACTGTAAATTTGCCGTAACGCCTGCGTGCCTGTAAGTTGTAGAAATTACGTAGTTCGACCTAGGAGCCGTGAAACAATTTTTGCGTTAAGGGTTTAGGAGAGGCGTGCTTACCGACCTTGACTACATGATGGGCCACATTTCGGACATTTATACAGAAAAAAAAATTGTCAATTCACATCAATCACAATCAAATCAAATCACAGGTTTCTTGCATTAATGACACCAATAAATTGGCAGCTGCTCTCTCTATAGACTAGAAAGGCAAAGTGGGCAAGTTCACCAATAAAAACCTATCCGCTAATTTAATGGCCCTAGACCTATTAAAAAATGTAACGTAGCATAGTTTTGTTGTTTATTCTTGCAACATACACGTAGGTGTATATGAGAATAAACAAACACTATTAAAATAAATTAAAACAAACAAAGACTTACTGCTTCGTAAGCTGTAATATGTGATACAAATAAATATTAACTTTTGAAATTAGAATTCAGGCGTTTTTTTCCAGAAAATTAAATTGTGCCCCAACCTCCAACTAATCGTCCGTTGTTTCGTTACAGTCTATTTACTTGCTGTGGCTGGAAAAGCGGGTAAATAGTAAAGGCAATAACAACAGCTCAGACTTGCACAAAAAAGGGTTCAGCCATTAACTTTGAGCGTTTTTTTTCTATGGAGCCAGGCGTGGAAGAGAATGCAAACAACAATGAGGCAAACAGATTTGGAAATGAACTGCACTCGGCGAAATGCCCAGCATCCGACATTCACCGTGACGCAGACTTTAAATTATGTGTACTACTTCATGGTAAGTATTATTTCAATAATTTTGAGATTGATCCGTGAAATACAACAACTTAAACAATTTTTAATTAGAGCTAATCAATTTACTAGTCAATGGCAACATGCCATTGACTAGTTCTTAATGGGAAAAAATGAATTGTAATGTTATTGATTAGTAATGCAGTTTAATCAAGTTATAAAATATTGACGTTACTACTAAATTCTATATCAATTAATTAATCATCTAAAGTTATATACATACACGTACATATATGGCAATAAAGACTGATTACTAATAATAGATTAGATGTATATATAAACTCCGATTTAATCTCTTTCTGATCTCTTTTGTTGCGTTTACATTCATTGATATGGACTGTTCATTAATAGTGACTGGTATCCACCGTGCCCACGAGATAAAAGAGTAATTTAGTCTCTAACAAACAATAATCTTGTGCATGCATAATATTAGATATTTCTAACCTTATAATCACGATCGGCTTTTCAAATCGGCAACTGAAACAAATAAAAGCTAGTTAGATCACAAAATAAATGTACGTTGCATTTTTATTAAATTAATAAGCAAATAACAAAGTATTATGGCATGTTTTGCAAACAGTTCTTGAGAATAAACGAGATTTGCAAAGAAATGAACAAAGCTTGCATATCTCAGGGTTAAACTTGACGGACACGGCGACATTCACAATCCTTGTCCCAAGTTTTATATGTACAAATATTTAATTCTAAGAAATGAATTGTATAAATGAATTTCGTGACCAAATATTGTGTAGAAGTTTACGTAACGTAAACTTCTACACAATAGTTATAATAATTTATAATAATAATTTAGTGGACGGTTTATGAGACTACATGATTTAATTTAATGACAATTATTGATATTATCATCACAACTCAACAAAATTAATATCCCAAAGCTGGGCACAGGTCTTACAGTTAGAAGGACTGAGGCCATAGTCCACGGCGCTAACCAGGTCTCACAATGAGAAGGATTGAGGCCACGGCGCTAATCATTTGGTAGAGTTTACACACCCTGAGATTTCTTTTTAAACAATCTCTTAGGTGTTCAGGTTTGTCGATGCCGAAAACCATGTGATAACTTGTTGTTTTTAATATGTACGGAAGAAATCAAACCCGGACTCCCCAACCTGAGATTTCGGATTCTCAACCACTAAACTAAAAAAAATGTTATATTTTTATTGATATACTTATTAATGCCCCATAATTTATCTTGATAAACAGCAAATTTAACATACATTAATTCACGCCAATTAACGATTCTCGTTCAAATAACAATAGAGTAGTATATTCTATGTCATCAATATTTCAAAAGAATCTTACCACAACAAAGCGCAAATTCTTTAGCAGCAGTTATCATCAATCTTAATAATAGGCTTGTCAAGTTAAGTGATATAGGATGGAAGTCTCATACATCGGGATTACGTACAATTAATTACAGATTTGCATTATAATTGAGTGCGCTTTGTTTGATTATGGAGCGAATACAATACTAAGTACCATATGCTATCAGATTAATAGGCATATAATTTGTGATTCTACAATACTTGGATTCTGATCCATTGTTATATTATTATCACAGAACAGGGGTCCCGGGTTCGACATTATATCTGAATGAAGAAATTTGGATTTGTGTTCTGGCTCTGGGTGTGTATGTATTCTTCTTGTGTGTGTCCATTGCAAACAACACAAGAGATCCGTGTATGACTGTTAGTAAAAAACAAAATGCAGACAAATCTGTTTCCTTTTTTGAAGTCGATTAAAAAGTGTTATTTGAATAAGGGGATAACGACTGATATGACAAAAATATAATATTATAAGTACAAAATATTTTGCCATTAAAAAGACTTCATATGACTTCATATGTTGGAACCAGAACTTACGCCAATAACCTTGTAGGAGGAAAACTAATATAGTTGTTCAAAACCCCCACTAATTCGATCATATTATATCCGCATCGTCTTTATGCTGTCACATAAATAAAACTCCTTAGCCATTAAGGGACGGCTGGTGCCATACGAAGGGCTCATAATAACATACAAAATATTACAAGGGCATCACGGAGAGCACCACGTCATCAATATCTGTCATCTGATACACACTAGCCAAATAAAACGATTATGAATAGCCTCCGAATAAAGCCATTATCTAAAGCAAAATATCTTGTTTCTAGTCGCATAGTACAAGGTATAGTTAAGTTGTAAGGTGTAAATTAATATGTTGTCAAAATCTGTAATAAAATCTTCATCTTGTATAATTACATAGTCTGGAAGAATCTGAGTTTGATAATGAACCTGGAGGCTAACAACTGCTTAAGAATACAATGTCTTAACAGTTAGAATATATAAGTTATCTGCAATATTGTGTCGCTTAAAGATGTGATTCATAGCGAAATTTAACATGGGGCAATGTTTTTTTGTCCCCAGAAGTAAAACTGATCACCCCGAACGAACATTACCTACAATCATTACAGATCATGGTCAATGGTGGTGTTCTACAAGCTCAGTTATTACTACTAGCTACCTACATACGATCTATAAAAAAGCGTGTTCTAAAAATAATTTTACACATATTTTTCGTGTCACCGGGACTATGGAACATTAACAACAATTAAAAGGACATTATTTCATGGCTATTTATATTTTGATTGCTTTTGGCGTTATTATGAATAGCTATTATTAGAAGTTACGCGTGGCGTTACACAAGGTTATTACTTAGTTACGATGACTAAAGCATTCATATGCATAATATAAAGAATTAATTGGGCAGGCGTGAGGCGAATTTTTAAATCACTGCTGTTTTAGCAAATGAAATTTAAATTTCCAGTAAATAATAGTAGGTAAATAATAGTGGTGGTTCCTACTATTCTTCCTACTTATATATGCAGAGTCGTTGTATTTTATATATAAAAATCTCATGTCACGATGTATGTTCAGTAACGTAACCTTCAAGGAACAAAAACACTCATGTATAATAATAAGTATTGCCATTAGCGATTAACCATCCAACCAAAAATGTCCAAGACGCTTTTGATTATGCTAAGCGATTTCTTTAGAAATACATATTATGGAGAAATTCATTTCATTAGAATGTCAAGTCAATGCTCCGGCGCGTTTGATAATTTAAGCATAAAACCAAACGCGATATTTAATAGCAACAAAAAATACAAATGAAAGTGTGAAAATGTGAAATGACCACGAACTGAAAACAATACCCATATTGCCTCAATAAATTCGGGGGAAGTGGCGAATTGTTTACCTCTATGATACGTTGAAATTCCCCTAAATTCAGAGAGATATTTCAGCTTATATTCGAGACAACAAAAAGAACAATAAATAATAAACATGTGCGAATTCGATGGCAGCGAAAGCTTATAAGTGTGTCAAGCATGATAAGCGGAAATTTTCCTTTGAAAACGGAGTTCCCGCGTTTAACACCCTTTTCGCTCCGGGATAAATAGACGATGTATCTAATGCGCATATTGTGACTGCCACGTGTACATATTGTGTACCTTCACATATTGTGCTTGGGAATTATAGCCGTAGTAAAATAAAATATGAGCATGTATTCGGTTAGGTATTCTGAACAATAACCAATTTTATACGTTAAAGAGTTTCACAATTCATACTTATGTGAATTACGTAGCTATATATTTGCAAAGGATACCTGTTTCAGTACTATTAGGGTCGGAAGTTAGTGTCCATATGTTGCCCACGGAAGCACTAACTAGCACATATGTTTCATTTGTATGCATATGTCAGTCGCATTGCCACTCAAAGCAATCGACATCATGTCTTGACGGCTAATTAATTGGCACGAACGTGTAATCATTAAAACATTAATCACGCGGATTAAAGAAAATAATGTTATAATTATTCATACACATGTAGCTATTATTTTACTAGTGGCACGCTGCCAGCGGTATCAGTGAGCCGAATTGAAGCGATGCACAGCACATGGCCGTTTTATCTGCCGGTTTATGTATGCCGCCGTTTAATTATGAAAACTGACGCTTCAGACGGTCAATATAGAAGCAGAGGTAGTTGCAGTCATTCATTAATATACCCGGCGCAAAAGTGTATTGCTTAAATACAAGTTGAATACAGTATAGAAGCGATTCAATGATGATACCGTATGGATTTATTGCTAACAAATTCGTGACAACAACGGGATTTGCTTAACAGATACAATAAAGGACTAGGACTATAAATAAATAAACAATAAATGAATAAACCGATCAAGTCATAAATAATTAACTATCGCAATAAATAAATAATCAATAAATGAATATACCCATCAACTCATAAAATTTCCTTCTGCCTGCGGCGTCGCTCCCGTTAATCCCGTTATAACATTTTTTTGTCATGTTTTGGTTTTATAATGTTATAATAATTTGTTTAAGTAAAGTTCGTGAGTAGATATTTGAATAATTCCCTACCTTCCCTATCATGTACATTGAAATTGAATGTTTGATTACAATCCCAATTGATTTTAACCCCACACGTGTTGTGGGGTTAAAATCAATTGGGATACACTAATTACCTAAAATAACAGGCATAACCTTTATATGTACTCGTATGTATAGGATCAACATAAACAGTCTCTTCCTAAAATTTACAAATAAGAAGCTAATGACTAAACAAACAAACGCATCACTTCAGTCGTCCAAAACGTTGCGTGAATTATGCAATAATGAGCACTGTCGTACGTAAGTTCGATAATAAGCACGTGGCGAGACAAGGGTCGGTCACTGACCTGTAATTTCACGGCACCGTTAATCACTTTCGCGCGGGAAGAACTACGACACACGCAACCCGAAATGGCTACATCGACCTCAATTTCCACTTCAAATTTCGAATATGGAAGCAAAGGCGTCCAGATTAGGCCTAATGCATGCGCATACTAACAAAAGACAATGACGCGTGTCAAATACTCCGAGTGGTAGAAATTGACGTGATAAACTGCGAAATAAATTACTTGCGCTGAGGAATTGTCGATAAAGAATATAATTATACCCGATAAAGTCACGACTTACTGGTAACTCATAAATACGTATTAGTGTAGGTTATTTGAGCACGCACCGTTTTTGTTCCAAGCTTTCCTCGAGTTCTCTGAACTATAATTGTAGCGGCCAAGTAGAAAACCGTTCCACGATATACCGACTTGCATCAAATATGAATTGAACTAGGTGCCAAACACGCGATGAGGTCGGACGTGGGTTCCACAGCTCCTGATTGTCCTAATCATAAAAACATGTCACGTTTATTCCGTCTCTTCTTTCTCAACTATAAGAACCCGAAAAAAGGAAATTCTTACGGCCGGGATAAGGCAGCCCGTCATACATACATTATGTATGACAGTAAGCTATTCCATTATATAACTCACTCTTACACCTGCTTTTATTTTCCTCAAACGGACAATAGTGTTGCTTCTCATCAAAAGCTATTAAATCGTATATGAACGCTGACATATAAACTAAATTGTCTCTATGGCTATAAATGGTAATGTTTGATTATATTCGGATACATAATAATTAATACCACATACGAAATCATCTTCGTATGTAAAGGTCAAGATAAATATCTTGAAATCTTAATGATCATTAAGTAGTAAATTGGTATAAAATTATCATTTTGAATATGACCTTTAGAAATAATTGTAGGTGTGAAGTAGACAATCTTTTATCTCCCATGTTTATTTTTTTATTGTCTTTTTATCGTAAATCTAAGAACAAATCTAATCATTTATTATAAAATATTACAAAAATATGTATATTTTACGTTAGTCTACGAAATCTTTATATGATAAAAAATATGACCTATACATATAATGTTAAGTGTGAAATCAAATGTTCATCTTTCATATAATATGTTAAATCTGGGAGTGAATTTAATCAATTAAGTATAAAATATGAAGTAGGTATACATATAACATGAAAAAAAATGGATCTTACACATTAAATTACGATGCCGCAGATAAATTATGATATAATTTGTGTAAAGTACCACGGGGAACGAGAAACAGGCCGAGTGATTGGGCTCATGACTGGAATAAATCTCGCAAGCT
>DWNR01002175.1:0-13491 GCA_018250455.1 Polygonus leo | reverse complement strand
TGATGTCGATGGCCTCGGGAAGAGTGATTGGGGCTTCGACAACCTCGGGGACACCCACGACCTGGCCGTCCTTGTTGATGTTGACGATGATCTGAACCAGAGGGGAACCAGAGCTACCAGCAGCTACGGGGCCAACGGGGGTAGGGTCGAAGTCGATGAGTGCGGGTCCAACAGAGATGGGTTCGTTTCCTTCAACGATGGGCTCGAAGTCGATGATAGCGGGTCCACCGGCGATGGGAGAGTCAATGATTGCGGGTCCAACGGAGATGGGGGATTCATCGACAATAGCAGGTCCGACAGAGATGGGCTCATATCCGTCGACAATAGCGGGTCCAACAGAGATGGGCTGGTAGCCGTCGACGATAGCGGGTCCAACCTGGATGAATCGGGTGGGACCAGCGACGGCCACAGCGACGAGCGCAGAGATAACGATCAGGAATTTCATGTTTGCTGAAAAAAATATATTTATTAAATCACTTGTTATTTCAAATAATACTTACAATTAATTTTAGCACAATGACTCCAAGCGTTACAAAATATAATTATTTTAAGTAGACGTACCAGTTTGTCGTCGTTTGTTTCAACTATACCGTATGGTGTACAGCAATGCTTTTATATACTAAGATGTTATCATTATGCGTCGGGTACAATTAAAGTGTGCAGATAATATTTTATTGTTCCTAATCCCGAGATTCAAGATAACCTAAAGGCATGGATTAAAATGAGATCGATTGCAATAGTTTATCAAGTTCCTGATATTTTTGTTTTATGTATTTTATTAATACAAACCTTGGTACGAATCTAGATGTTATTAATTGGTTCAATGTCAATTGTCTGTCTTTGAAGTACCATACACAAGAATTTTAGCAAAAATTTGAATAAAAACGTGTCAATGTTCAATGATTGAGGAACGAATAATTCTTAGTTGGAGATGATTACTAATGTTCAATGTACCATCAAATAGACAGCATGTTCGTTTGCAAAACTTAATACGATAAAAAAACATCAATGAATTATCCAATCAAGTGCGAAAAGACATTGACATTATCAACTACTATTAATTTTGCTCTTTATTCATTTAATTTTTTAAACTTTAGGATACCATAACTCCAATACCAAATTCTAACAAAATTCGTATTTTTCTTTTCGCGCATAACACTATTTTTATTTCAAACTAGCTGTGCCCTCGACTTTGTTCGCGTAGAATTTATAATAATATATAATATAATTCAAAAATAAAAGATGCCTTTATATACATCACGATACATACGATATTACATCAGCTATCTGTCAGTAAAAATCCCGTCAAAATCGGTCTTGCCGTTCCAGGGATTAGCCATAACAAACACAGACTGACAAAAATTGTAAAAAAAATTATTTTAGTGTATGTACCGCCTATACGTACGTATGCATTTAGTAAAAAGCGGTTATATTTATATTACAGACAGACACTCCAATTTAAATTATTTGTATAGATTTTTGACTGACTGAATTGAAATTTGAAATATTTATGAATCGTACCTGTAAAACATACGGATTCTTTTCATTAATTTCTAAATAATTTAGAATAATAAAGTAAAAGGACAATGTTTATTTTAGTATGGAAAGTAGCGGCCACTAACAAAACATTAAAATATGTCATAATATTAAACAAATAAAATTTGTCATTACATGTATGCCTCTAAATTCAGTCCGATTGAAGTTATTAATAAACAAATAAACGATTTTAAATTATTTTTCTGTCAAAATATTAACTTTAGAGTATTTCAGAGTCGGTACAGCTAGAATATATTTTTAAAGTGTTTAAGAATTTTTGATTGCGATCGGAAAAATTGCTTCAAACACTAACAAATAACCTTTTTATTAAAAAAATATATAGGTATATCAAAATAATGAATACTGTCCTATTTGATAATTCAGTTTTTCAAAAAAGGAACATAAACAACATGAACGAAAAATCGTAAGTAAGAGATTGTAAATTAATATTTTCTGGTATTTTACAACTATTGGATATTATTGCGATATATCATTAATCTTTATAACGTGAAAATTTCCAATTTATAACGTCAAAAAAGGATTAATTTATAGGTCAATTTATAACGTCAATACATTATTGAAATTTTAAAATCTGACTAAGTAAACAATCTTTTAAATATTAAAATCTTGAGTCACGATATATGTTCCAAACTTCCGATTGTAATGAAATTTTGCACATAATATTTTGCATTTCATCTTTTACCTCACGTATCCTATCTTATCCTATAACCTATCCTAGGTTATATTTTGATTTGTTTTCTCAATTTGTTTTTGTTATGTTTCCTCAAATTATTACTGGTAGGACAACTTCTGCGAAGTCATCTGGTCTATTTAAAAATCACATGTCACAGTGTTTGTTACGAACACCTCCAAAACAGCTCCGATTCGTTTATTTTTTTATATACATAATATATTTGACAGGTCTGAGAATAGCGTAGACTATTATTTATACCCCTAGGTGATAAGGGTGGCCCAACCCAGATTTATTATTTCTATTTTCTGGACGATCACTTTTTATGATTTGTCATTTGTCATTTAACCGTAAATTTAGTACTTCCCCCAATTCCCATTTTTTTATAGCGATTTTATACTATATACGGCAGAATAACGTAGGCCACCCATCACAAGCACAAAGCTTAACGGGTGGATCCTAGACGAATGTACAAGAAAATGTAGAGGAAAATAATTTATTTTCATGTTTTTCTTTTAATTTTTGAACGTTTGCCAGGATTACTATCTTAATATATAAAAATGAATGTTTGTATGTATGTCCTTTATAGAATCGTAAACTATGCATTTGGTCATGTGATGATCTTTAGCAAAGTTGTTGTGCATGAGCCCACGAAGGTTTCTGAGTTGGTACAACCAATTTTCGACAGCTTATTTAATAGGTGGCGTAGCAACGCGCGCAGGGTACAGCTAGTATCTATATACTAAAAATGAATGTTTATATGTTTCTTCAACATTAAACGTACGCTAACAAGTATTTTTAGGATAATTCTTTATTCTTTTTTGTCAGGATCAGCTAGTATATTTTGTAAAACATCTACGACCCTACGTATTTAAATCCGTATTATCTTTTGATACTTTTCACATACATATTCAAAAGCTGTCTCTGCTCATACATCACAAACTATCTGACGCTTACCTGGTCGTTAACTTTAAAACTTGCTGCAAACGACTTAAAAGTTGGGACCTTTGAAAGTGCTTCTGAACAATTTTCCTCAACAGTTTTCGTCTAAATCTGACGTATATTTTGTTAAGTATATTTACGTTTTTTTCTATCTTTAAAAAATGTGTAATTATATACACCTCTCACCCACACATGCGTACATACGAACACACAAGCCAGGCACAAATATACACACGTAAAATTTACAATGTTCGCTGATCTCAATTATATGTTACCTATTTGTATGTGTAGACGACCAAACGTGTATGCAAAATTTCAGCGCAGTCATTTGAGTTTCACTGCTTCACATTTTTTAGTGTTTAGTTTAGTTTAGTACAAAAAATAGTTAATATGAAACTTGTTAATACTTTGTTACCCACTACAGGCCACAGAAAGATCTACCGAAATAACGTTTGTTACCTTGGAGCACTTTAAATTATTTAGTTTAACTAATTCCAATATACTTACATAATATTTTATTATTTATTTAAATGAGTATCTTAAAAAACAAAACATGGTATATTAAAAATTACTCAGTTGAATTTTACAGGTAGGTACTTACTTGTCCTTCTTTTTTTAGTTATTATTTTAAGCCATCGGTTTTATATAATTTTTTGACCTTAGCGATTGGTAATATAAAATAGTGTAATAGTAAAATGTCTTTGTTTTTATAGTAGGTCCGATCCTTATGTAAAAAAATTAAGATAATAATAAAACTTTAATGTTATCCTCCCACTTTTCTTTTATATTCAGGATATACAATAAATAGTTTATGTATACTACATGAAAGACTGTCATTACGTCTGTGCAGAGCGTGACTGCAATACAAAGATTCGCTCTCATTTCATGAATTTTACTACTCTACGTAGGATATATCTATAGGAAATTTACTTCATTGCAAATAAACAAGTTATTATAAAATAAACTGAGCAATATGCACATTAATAATTAATACGTAAGTACAAGTTTTAAAACTACATTATTATCGTTGGTTTATCTATATAGGCTGAGATACATTATAGCGGTTTAATTTGACGCTAGAGAAAATACCCATCCGTTTATATTCTACACCTGCAAATGATTCTTCTCTCACAAAAAGAAAGACTGCCACTGCTGTAGACTTAGAGCCTCGAAACGTAATATGATTTGAGGGTTGGTAGAATATACACACACACACACATCTTCACGCCAAATCCTTAACGGGGTAGGCAGAGAATATACATTATGGTAGAATATACATTCTTATTATTTCAGATAAGAACTAACCAAACTGGTTCCCATCAAAGTATTTTAGGAAAGGGGTAAAGACGCGATATACAATTATTCTACAATTAATTCTCGCTCTTACGAGTGGGTAATAAATCATTTATATCCTTCACATGTGCGTTTACCATCAAACCCAGTGCTCCAGAACTTTGTTGCTTGTATTATACACATCTACTCATATAACAAAATAAATTATTCACAACTTAGACAAACTCCACACTGTACAGTGATTTAAGGTCTGTGCCCACTAGCGTGCCATGCTATAGCAGTGCTATGAACGTTAACGTATTGGTAGGTTATTTGCAGTCCACGTGATTGTAAGTGAGCAATGATGGCTCATTATAAAATACTTATTATCATCAATACTAATAATAATAATACTAATAATCATTTATTTCAGACAATATAAACAAAGATACAAAAGTATAATTGAATGCAGAGGTCCATATCATATATACCTTACAGACTAACATACATAATAACATAATATATACTTATAACTAAATCACGTACTTGCAGCGATATGAGAAGGGTCTGGTGACTTCCGGGGGTCCTCTCCATCCGTCCGTCATTAACTTTAGGCTAGGTGTTTTAATTAAGTTTAGTTACTTTGGCTATAGTTAATTATAAAGCTACGTACGTACAAGCGGGCCCTGGCGCCGTGGGCTAGGAGCCGCGGCTGGTGTAGAACAGCACGCAGGGGGACTTCCACCACGCGCCCAGTTGCACCACCTCGTCCGCGCTCACCGATACTATGCTGAAATATACAAAAGTTGCCATTAGTGATTATTTTTAGTTTAACGATAATTCGGCTTGACTCTTGAGACAGGTGTAAAGCGTGCTCTTCACAGTTTTTTTCTTTAGGTAAGATCATGCTCAATTACTTTTTAGGTAACACTAAAACTGGGAAATGGGAAACGGAAAATAGATAATTAAATAAAACGCAACGATCGTGTCACGCGAAAACGACAGAGGATGGCTAATAGTCGACATTGTCAGCAGGATCATGGCCTAACCTCATCTTTAGTTGACTTCTGGTAATGCTATTATATTATCATCTTCATACATATCATATGTATCTAATTTAAAAGATACTTTCAGACACGACGGGGCGCTATTATCGCGAATTTTTAAAGGAGGACGACGTCTATCCATACTTGTATTTTATCCAATTTTGGAACAGGTTACATTAGGCATCGTTCAACCTACAGTTCATCTGCAAAGATCTGGAACTTTGTCCCCAAGAGTGAAGTGACATTCACCTGAGGTCGTTGAACAGGTACCAGTTGTGGTCGCGCTCGCGGTCCCGCTCGGGCACGCGCACGTAGGCCACGAGGTTGCGCGGGTTGTCCTCCACGCACACCACGGCGGCGGTCAGCAGGTACTGCTGCTCGCTGCCAGCCGTCTTCTTGCTGCCGCGGGGCACGAGGGCGCCTTTCGGTTCCGTTGGAGATAGCTCGCACTGGAAATAACGTACAATAAATGTTACTTACGTTCGAAAAGTAAAGATACACACGTTTGGACGAGAATGATAAAGTATTTGCGGAAACTCTACAACAAGTTTACCAAAGAACCGGTCAGTCTATAATGGCCGAAGATGTAGGAGACAAATGCAATTAACCTTGATGGGATCGGGATTAGCATGGGTTCAACCACATATGCCTTGCCACCCCTTCAAAGCTGAGATTGGTTACCATATCAAAGCCGAATAAGCTATTGAATAAGATGAGAAATGGAAATTGCTAAAAAATAATTTCTGCGCGGGGGAAATAGGTTTGGCCATGGTGGCCCTAGAGGAACTGTATAATTCTACCTGGCAAATTACAACAATACATGTGTATTACCTTATCGTTAATAACAATATCCCCGTCGGCTTGCAGTCTAATGTTCAACATGTGCGGTAGTATACAAGTGATCTCTTGCGATTGACTCTTTAGTGCTGTCGATGCTGATGGTGCTTGCGGTCTGAAAAAGTACGCTTATCTCTTAAAAATTTTGATATGAATAAAAATAAATAGCTATACATAAATGCTATACGGATGCACCAATGGTACTAATTTTAAATCAGAGTGAAGAGTAGAAATTTGATGATTAGAAACGTAAAACTCCATTTAAAATAATGAGATACGCACAAACACTATTTTATCACATTTTGACAGATATACGTCTGCCGGGTCCACTGTATACGGAAATCTTATGACAGCGAAAACATCTCTTCAATTTTTCTTTATAATCGTGACGAAATTATAATAAAAAAGCGTATAGCGTAGAGATAAAATTTTAATAATGTGTATGTTCATTATTGTTTAATATACAATATAACATATAACATATATGCACGTCAAATAATAAGCCCAATATTCCACACAACAACAGCATATAACATATAATAAATAACTTACATATACTCAGCATATATTAAGTATAAATTCACCTCTCGGGATGTTTGAACCTGCAGCCGGGCCGTGCGCAGTGCAGGCCGTAGCGGCAAGGTTTGCTGCTGCCGCCACGCTTTGCTATCTCCAACTGTGAAATTATGTTTACGAAAAACGATTTATTTTTATAAACACACACACACACGCACGCACGCACGCACGCACGCATGCACGCACTCACGCACGATACGCTGAGGTAATGCGAAAAACCGCTTTTCCGTACCCATTAGCGGGACATTAAGCTAGATATGATCGTCTTATTTTGATGTGGAACTTTTAGACGTTTCACGGACGACAACGCCATGTTTCTCGTAACATATATTTTGTAAATTAATATGCGCCCCGCGACTACTCATTGTTTTTAATATATATTAAACTTTAAAATTTTAAAGATTGGGCCTCATATTTCCAGCCCTGAAATACAAACCTGACCTAAACATGACTGAGTTCAGAAATATATCTAAAAAGATGAAATAAAATACAATTTTTCAATTTAATTATATTAGTTAGTTCTGATGTCACGCGTTATTAACAATAATATTATAAACTCATCTGTACGAATCTGTACAAATAACCAAATTACTCACCGTTTCTTTTTGGGGTCCTTTTGTCCAAAAAGTCTTTTCGTGCGCAGACATACCGCCGCAATTGATAGCAAGAACCGGTGGTAACCTGCAAAAATATAACAAACTATATACAATTGAATTATTCTATCTTTGAACAAACGAACCCTTAGCCCTTTGAATTCAAATGTCTATTTATGTCGCTACCCGAGGCGCTACGTGAAACGTGGATGTGTTCGAGAGCGTTCCCGCGTCTCCTAAGTTTTTAGTCGGTTGGAATAATTTAGTATGGCTTAGTTCAGTGTAGGGTAGTGTAGTATAATGTAGTGTGGTACAATGTAATGTAGTGTAGTGTCGCGCACTGACCGCACGATCCTGCCGCGCTGCATGGTGGGCGTGAAGAGGGCGCAGTGCTCGCACTAACTCGACGAACTCTCGCAGAGCGCCGTCCCGCGACGACGAGTTGTATAATAATGCAGTATAGTGTAGTGTAGTGTAGTGTAGTATAGTGTAGTGTAGTGTAGGGTCACACACTGACCGCACGATCCTGCCGCGCTGGGTAGTGGGTGTGAAGCGGGCGCAGTGTTCGCACCAGGAGGGCGTGCTTCGACGGGACGTGAGTGACGCTCGCACTAACTCGACGAACCCGCATGCGTCGCCGTCCCGCGACGACTTGTATTGTACAATACAGTATAGTGTAGAGTAGTGTGGCGTTGTGTATAGTAGTACAGTCCAGTATAGTGTAGTGTAAGTGTCACACACTGACCGCACGATCCTGCCGCGCTGCGTGGTGGGTGTGAAGCGGGCGCAGTGCTCGCACCAGGCGGGCGTGCTTCGACGGGACGTGAGTGACGCTCGCACTAACTCGACGAACCCGCGAGCCTCGCCGTTCCGCGACGAGTTGTATTGTACAATACACTATATTGTAGTGTAGTGTGGTGTTGTGTAGTATTGTATAATGTAGTGTAGTGTAGTGTAGTGTAGGGTCACACACTGACCGCACGATCCTGCCACGCTGCGTGGTGGGCGTGAAGCGGGCGCAGTGCTCGCACCAGGCGGGCGTGCTTCGACGGGACGTGAGTGACGCTCGCACTAACTCGACGCACCCGCGTGCCTCGTTGTTCCGCGACGAGTTGTATTGTACAATACAGTATAGTGTAGTGTAGTACAGTATAGTGTAATGTAGTACAGTGCAGTGTAGAGTAATGCAGTATAGTGTAGTGTATGATCACACACTGACCGCACGATCCTGCCACGTTGCGTGGTGGGCGTGAAGCGGGCGCAGTGCTCGCACCAGGCGGGCGTGCTTCGACGGGACGTGAGTGACGCTCGCAGTAACTCGACGCACCCGCGTGCCTCGTTGTTCCGCGACGAGTTGTATTGAACAATACAGTATAGTGTAGTGTAGTGTAGTACAGTGTAGTGTAGTGTAGTATAGTGTAGTGTAGGGTCACACACTGACCGCACAATCCTGCCGCGTTGCGTGGTAGGCGTGAAGCGGGCGCAGTGCTCGCACCAGGCGGGCGTGCTTCGTCGCGATGTAAGCGACGCTCGTACTAGCTCGACGAACCCGCGTGCTTCGCCGTCCCGCGACGACGAGTTGTATTGGAGTGCGCACGCTAGTACCACTGATTCGCGTTCCTCCTGTGGAATATGGTCATTTATATACGTATTTTGAATTCGTTTTAAGTTTTTATACATATAGTGCTCAGCACAAATATTAATAAAATTTGTAGATACAACTACATTTCGGCGACCGTGAGCGAGACGGCTTGCGCCGTATGTTTCATTTGCTAATTATATATTTGAGGGCATAAACTATTTATTATTAGGTGTTCCACTAGGCTCGTTGGCTACCCTTGTACGATAAAAAATATATATATATACACACGAGTGTTAATACCAACCACATATAACCACCATACCTCCTTATTACACTTCAAGCACCTATTGAGCTGGTGCCGTCCAATAGCAAACAGCTGAGATATTTCCGACTCCTCCCGATCCTTGGTGACGTGTTGGTTGTTTGTCAGCTCGTGGTTATTTTGAACGGGCACCGCTTCCGGTACTACGACTTGAACATAAACAGGTTTGTAAAATAATAAAATTAAATGTATTAGTAATATTTTCTTTCACACAACAAATAGCAATGCATTTGTGCTTTTTATGAGTAGTATCGTGCAAACAACAACAAGAAATTTTAGCTTTATTTATGTGTTCAATACTACATTATAAGAGATTGCAGTATTAATAAAATATGTATATGCTAGTACATAACAATTAACTATAGTACTTAACCATAAAAAAACTTGCTAATACATACAAAAACATGAATAAAGTTACAGCGGGACAGGGAGTTTTAAATCGGAAATGCATATTATCATACAGAAACATTGAGATATTCTCTAACTACGACAATCATAAAAAATAAATGTAGACAAACAGAACCTCCTCCTTTTTGAAGTCTGTTAAACTGATGAACTAACTAAGACTAACGAATGACTAACAACTTACGTATGTATCCTTTGAGCCAGGAAAGAAAAAGAAAAAAAACTAATTATTCTAAAGACTTCAGTATATTCATATAAATCAGTATTAGTAGTAGTAATCTGTCGTGTCACAGTGTTTAATATTGAATTCCTCTGAAACAACTTGACCGACGATCGAACTTTTTAGTGCATATTTGGTAGGTCTGAGAATAAGTCTTAGGCATTTTTTTATACCCATCATATATGTATAGATGAGAAGAGTAGCCCTATCCAGATTTATTTTTATTTTTTGGACATGTTTTTGTTCTTTTTTTTATGATTTGGCATCAAAAAGTACCTATAACTCCAAATTTCAACCTTTTTGACCCAACTCCCAGTTTTTAATCGCGATTTTAGAATTTTTGTAACTTTACAATTTGTATATTATTTATAATATACACTGTAAATCTTATATGACAGAGCAACGTTTACAAAAATGTCCCGCTATAGTATTTCGCTGGATTCATAGACAATACAATACATAGTACAATGTAATACAGAAATGTACTACAAAAAGCTGATGAATGTTTGTCCGATGAATATGCATATTACCTTCTTCAGGACTCCTCCACGGCTCTGTCCCATCTCTGAACACCTCCGGCTCAAACTCCGTCGGCGCAATAAACTCCAAATCGGTGTACTGACAGTCTTCTGGATATCCATTAGTCAGTCTGTTTATTTTAACTATTCGCGGTTTGGGCGGACTCGCGTTCGCTAGCAATGCTAGTTCTTTCTCCTTCTTCCGCGTTTCTAGGATCTCGTAGTGGATTTGGTGTAAGATGAAGCGGATCCAGCTCTGTAAATGTAAGATTTAGGCTGATTATTTATTTATTTATTATTACATTAATTAGTACGGATATACCAGTTACACTAATTAGAATTAAAATGTGAAAACAATCAATATAGAAATAATTTAAAAACAAAATAATAATTAGAGAACACTTAAATCTAAATTAAATCATTATAAATAATGACAAAAAAAAAAGAAAATCAACAAAAGAAAAATAAAATCAATCAAACAAAAACATTACTTTATAAAAAGAGGAAAAAGGAAAAAACATAAACAAGCATACATCACGCGGTCATTTCACAATAATTCAAGCACTCTGACAAGATCGTCTTTATATAGCAAGTATTTTTGCAATGGTACATTTTAAGTACCATTGCAAACATAGGATATTTATTTAAACAGCAATTCTATACTTGCACTGGTACATTTTAAGGTATATGTAGAATTAAGGATATAATTGGCACAATATTTTGAAATATAGGCTAAGAAATCTAAAAAGACGTTTACATTGGTAACAAGACGTACTATAAAATATAGTAGTCTCTATAACGGTCATGTACATAAAATAGAGATCTTTATTCCACGGTTCAATAGACGTCATTTTAGTTCACACGCTTTTTCCTAAAACGGTACATAGCATATGCTTTCAGCTTGTCGACTTGGGAACAACTGAGAGACAAATTATCCTTATGAGAAGCAACTTCCCCTGTATACACATATATGCTTTTTATCCATACATTTGTACGTAGCACGGGAGCGTTTATTATCAAATAAATTCATAAAATTTAATTTCCATAGCAACAAAAATCATATCTTAATTTTGAACTAAGCCATGACTAGCCAAACCCACCTGTATCAAAGATACCAAGTCGACCCTCTGATCAGTCCCCCGATCAGGTAGAATGAGCCCTAGGGCCGCGGCCTCGGGCACAGTGCGGAACGCTCTTAAGAAGTTACTCGCTTGGCACGGCGCCCCACCTGATGTATCCAACATTCTGAAGAGGAAACCTGGAGGGAATTGTTATAATTATTTATATTTCACACTATTATAATGTTGGAAATTTAAAAATTATATATTTCAATGTTTGTTTTTTTTTTTTTATAATCGCCGAACGGATTATAATGAAATGTGGAACGATAGTAACGTGCAAAATAATAATCTGGACCAAATTACAAAACATACTACAAATAATATTTTATATACAAATAATTGTGTTTTGCTAACGTGTCACTATTTATGCGCG
This sequence comes from Polygonus leo, assembly GCA_018250455.1. NCBI lineage: Eukaryota > Metazoa > Arthropoda > Insecta > Lepidoptera > Hesperiidae > Polygonus > Polygonus leo. Next base: position 1,457 of record DWNR01002175.1, on the reverse strand, counting down.
AATCTAAATAGACAATTATTTTATTACTTTACTAGGATCAACTTCGTTAATAGCAAAATAAAATCAATACCCCCATTATATCTTTAAGAGATTTTAGAGATACATTTAGTATAAATCCTTATCCTTTTTCAGGGGGACTTACTCTAAAATGAGCCCATCGATATATCTTTTTTTGTATGCATAGATATTTTTAAATAAAATTAAACAAAAACACATTACCAAGTTCGCAGCTCAAACAGAACTCCTTCGCGCAAGTGTGCGAGAGCAGCGTCGACTTAAGAGGAGGCATGTAGTATAAAACCTGTAAGAAATTACAAATTGTTATCAAAAACCATCGAACAAAAATTAATTTAAAAATAAGTTCCACTCTTAACGAGTAGAACTGGAAGCAATAAAACGTATTGTAAATTTATATTTTTTGCATAAATTGTGTTTACTCCAGCTTTCCCAAAGAATATGTCAAATAAAATTGCCTTGGTATCTCACAATTTATGTGAGTACTTCTAATAACTGGTGTTGTTTTGCAATACAATTTTTAGTTATTTCACTATTTATTCACATTTCCACTATTTTATACAAACTGATTATAAATAAGCATGTCCAAGAGTTTAAAATACACAAGAAATCATCTGAAATATGATTACAAATAACACGAGTAAATATAGTCGATTATACGTATTTTATTAAATTTGATTTTCATTTAAGTAAATGTATGTTACATTACATATATTTTGTAAAATAAAAACACTACAAACTGTACACATTTTTTCAGTATTTTTAAGGACAATTACATAGGACATCAAACTGAGATTTATAATGGGTATATATGTAATATATATATACATATATTTAAAAAATATATATTACAATAAATACCTGTAACATAGGGTTGCAGTAGGAGTTGGGAAGCGTCGCTTCTAACCCTGGCAGTCCTGTTTTGTTACACTGCTCCAATTCGTCATTCGGACCATGCTTGTTGATTCGTATGTCCAACTGTAATGAAATATAATATTTTTTACAGAATAAACTGGTCCAACTAGTGTTAAGTGGTCACTGACTCTCATAGAGTTCTCTTATCAACCTCAGGTACGATTGAAGTCCTATTAGCATGACGACAGATACGTTGCCAACCCTGAGTATATGATGGTGGCTGATATCGCTGATGGTCGCTTCGTGTATAAGTGTAACCGGCGACCATACCTTGCATATAACAGTAGTATTGCGTTTCAGGCTCACAGTGTACGAGTTCTATCAGGTAGCAAAATAGATAATCTATATCTTTCTATACATATAATAAAGCTAAAGAGGGTCGAAAGTCTGTACATGGAAGATATTAAAAAAAAATTGGCTGGGGGTACTTAGAATCGATAACAGAACACCTTCCAACAGTTTTTAGAATTTTTGTCTGTTTGTCTGTTTATTTGACCGCGCATCACGTAAAAACGGCTAAACGGATT
>DWNR01002174.1:0-13491 GCA_018250455.1 Polygonus leo | reverse complement strand
CACATAACCCGTCGTCTGGCCCCTAGGGCGGCGGGTATGCGTGCGCATTTTTCCGACGTAAAAAAAAAAAAAAAAAACATGGTGGAAATATATTTCCTACCAACCTAATCTGAGTGACAAAATAGGATTGAATTTGAGCGGATTTAATCTGATGGATAATTATTTAATTTGAGCGGCAACTTTAAAGTTCGGTTTAAAGTTAAAAATACAATAGAAATAATCACTTGTATTTGTAATAGAAGATAGTAATTCTTCTATAGACATCAGCTACCTATAACATTGAGGTATTGTTTTTAAAGAACTGTTTTAAGTAGTTATATGATTGTATTTTGTTACTTAAACAATTTGCCAAAAGATGTGTGTATGTATTAAGATAATATACATCTTACTTGTAATTTGGTACAGGGGTTCCTTTCATGATCTAAGTGAGCACTAAGAAAGGATTTTTCGAAATACTATCCCCAAGGGGTTTTTGGCTTCTACGCGAACGAAGTCGCGAGCAAAGGTTAGTTAAATGTAATCCCTGATTCATGACATTTAATTAAATTATAAAAGAATTTAAAATGAAAGATTCAAAAGAAATTCCTAGACGTCATGTGGAAAAGATTTTTCTGTTATCTCAGTTGCATGTACATTAATGAAACATACATAGACTTGATGCTCAAATTATAATTATCACTTGACAGTGATGATTTATAAACGATGTGCGTAGGTACTAAAATGGTAAGTCAAATAAAAAGAAAATTAAAAATTTTGGAAAAATCCACGCCGGTTAAAATGTTATTGAAAAAGGACAAAATAATAATAATTTTAAAACCCCCGACTTAAATAATTTATGTAACGAGAGATAATTAACGTAAAAAGCTTCATATAACTTGATTACATTATTTAGTTGAGCGCCCCCTGGTAAGCTGTTATCGTAACACCTATCTAAGAATATTTATTTATTTAAACTTTATGTAACCAATACAAAAGTATGATACAAAGGCGGACTTAATGCTAAAAGCAATACACACCAATCAAATCCAAATCCATCACTGGAAACCGCATTCAAATCGGACCAGAAATTTTAGAGATAAATGATAACATTGGGTTGCACAAACAAATATTTACTGCAGCGCCCCTCTCACCAGGGTGAGTTGTTACCGTAACACCTATCTAGAGACATGCACCAATCAAATGCAAACCCATCACTAAAAACCGCATTAAAATCGGACCAGTGGTTTTGGAGATAAAGGCAACATTGGTTTATACAAACATCCTCTCACCCCAAACGCACATACCGTCTCCGTTCCGTCGTGTGTAATAAAACAAAGCCATGGGTTAAAATAAATTTATTTTTCAGTTTATAAATTAAAATACAAACTACAGGTAAAATCTACAAATTAAAATAATAATTAATTGATAGATTCTCCACCTCTCGGCCCACATTTGGGCAGGTTTCATTTTGATGTGCAATGAAGTTGTTAGTAAACTTAGAGAATCTAACATGAAAAAATTAATAACCTGATTTTATTACAATAAATCAAGAAAATACTTGGTTTACGATAGCTACAGGATTTAAACGAAAAAGCACAACACACAATAGATGCGTTCCGCTGCCTCTAGAGTACACGGACAGCGTAAACCTGAAAAAAATAACATCAATATTAATTTGATTGACAAGAACATATTTGTTAACACGTTCAATGCCAATACGATTTTCTTAATTCCTTCAGAACTACCGCCTATATTTCACGATGGACTCGCCAGGCGAGTCGCCAGCACTGCATACTAATTTAAATGGACTCGCTAGGCGAGTTCACTGGCGTAATGTTTAGTTGAACTTAATAATTTGTTATTACTGTGGTCGTCGCATTCTCCACAACGTATAAACGTCGATATCTAAAAAAAGTGTTAGGCTAGTGTTTAGTGTATTTCCACGTATGAACATGGCTCAAATCCATCAAATAAAAAAGGAGGTAAGTTTCTTTCGTAATTTATGCATGGCTTGTCAATCTTTTGAAATAAACTATTTTTATGGTTAAGTTTTGTATATTTATAGTTTCGTATATGACATTGATTAAAAATTTAACTCGTTCTACTTCTATTTCTGTGAAAAAAGATTCCAATTGAAAAAAGATTAGGTACTTCATTTAGACGGGTATGCTACGCTCGTATCATCAATTAACATCAGGTGGGATTGCGGTCAAACGCGTTTATCAAGAATAAAAAAAGTAATTATCTCGAATCGGAATCTAATACGATCGTTATATTTTTCTTCCAAAACAAAAGTACTAATACATCGTCAGCTTTAATAACAAATAATTTATGTTTTCATTGCCATGTAATAAATCTTTATTTAAAAGTTTGCGGACTTGTGTCAGTGAATTCGCCTAACGAGTTCAAAGCATTGTATAATGCATTTTTTTCTTAAATTATAAAAATAGTCTTAAATACGAGGCACCGTGTAAGTATTCATATTAGCGTTTATTTATTCTACACTTGAGTTTTAATAGAAAATACGGACGCGTTTAGGAAATATTGGCAAAAAACATTGGACTTGCCAGGCGAGTCGCCGGCACGGAACGATATTTATGTAGATTCGCAAGGCGAGTCATTGGCACTGAATGTGTTAAGTGCAGTGTTAAATACAGGACATTACAGAGTGTACCATTACCGGTACATTACCGGCACACCATATGAGAGATAGAACAAAGTAGATAGTCATAATGTCTGAAGTTTGGTAAAAGAATAATTAAAAAATCGAGACAAGATATTTTTTATCACACAATCAGCATATGATTACAAGTTTACAAAAGCAAAAATAGTGCTTCCATTTTTAGGCTATAAAAACAACTTACAACAAGTACGTACAAAAAAAGCCGTGGGCAAAGGTCGGCCAGGATTCGCAGACTGTGGCAAACCTGGCTCACTTCGCAACAAGCTGACATATTGCTATATCACCATGTGTATGGTGGGAGATTATTGTCCATTGAGTAGAACCATCAATTCGGATCTCTACTGTCAATAGCTAATGAGATTAAAGCAAGAAGTTGAGAAAAGACGATCGGAATTGATGAATACAAAAGCAGCAAAAATTTTTAGACCGTGTGAGGCAAACATCAAGAGAAGACCACTAAAACTATTTTACTACTATTTTAGTAATATATTAACTGAAAGCTATGTATACCATAACAATCAAGAAATAAGGAATAAGAATCATGTCATGATATAATTATTTCCTTTTCATTTTTTGATTGTAAATACATAATTTCATAGGTTGTGTTTGCTTACGCTGTCGTCTGTGTTGTTTTCTATGCTACCGTATGGTACTACATATGTCACTATAATGCCAATATAAATAAGACACTAAATGACGTTGTCGAAACAAGCGGTTAGCCAGGTGGTAAAATCCGTATAGTTCGACCGCTAAGGTACCAACGCCACCCTCACTATCCACCGTGAAGCAACTTTTGAGGTTTCGGTTTTGGACAGCATGCCTGCCTTGCTGGTTATACTTACTTACGAGGCGAACATCTTAGTTTTCAGGGGTAGCAACGCACCTGTTGTGCACCTTAGCAACCTTAGGTGTGATTCAATCGTATTTATGTTGGTAATAATGTCTATGGGCGGCAATAACAACTTACCGTTAGGTGGCCTGCTCGCTCGTTTCTACTGTAAGCCGTTAAAAATATATGACTGCACCTATCTATATATTAAATTAGCTTTACTCACGTGGACCCAGCATTTAATAGCGAGGCCTCTCTTCATCGGGGATCGCTTCCTCCCTGAATCGATTCAGGGCACCGGCGATGAGCGCAGTCAGATGTTCATCGTTCATTATCCGAAACCACACAGAGTGTTCGACATGAACATTTTGTATTGAAAGGGAGACTGAGACGACTGCATTCCTGTTTGGGCCAGACGCAAAACAAGAACCAGATCAAGTAATATAGTTTCAAAGCCGAATCAGGGTTATTACAACGTCAGATTTTTGCAATTTGTGAGCAGAGTAATAAGATTATGTAAAAGTGTGTAAATGTGATAGTATGTTAATGGTTTTCTTAAATTAATTGATCAAATGTAAATACAATTTAAATTACATAAAATTTATTAATATTTTCTAAGATTAATTTTAGATGATTTGTATTACTTAAAATGTTATTACTTATTGAAGCTCAAAAATCTATGGCTGGCACTAACTAATCAGAAAATCTGAAACATGACATTATTTAAATGTGAGGACAAATTATTTTGAAAATGACAAGCTTAATTAAACAAAAAAAGACAAAGCCCGTTTTGTAAGTTAAAAATAAGTGATAAAAACTAACATGCTAACTGCTGAAGGTCCCTTACTTTTCCTCTGGCTTGTCTCTATTTATCCTTTGCAAAGCTAAAGTGTAACAATGACATTCACCCACTAACATTAAAACTATGAAGGAAATGTTTTTTAAGCTTCGCTTCTTGTAATTGTGTTCTTTATTTATGTATCTAGTATTAAGTAGTTTATCAAGTAAGTAATTTATGATAAATTACTATGCAAGAAATAATCACATAAATTACTGCACATCACATAAATAATTATCTATATTATTAAGTGCAAGACTAATTCGGTTTTCCTAATGTCTATATAAAACTGTATATAAAACAATCATGAATGTGACTAAGCGTGCCTGATAAAAGCTAAGTTGCGCTCCTAATACTCACGGCAAGAAGTAACGTATACTATAATATGTAATTAAGTTACTATAATATATCAAATTATTATTTATGGGTGCGCTAGTTATAATTATTATTATTTGTGGGTGTGATAATGTGGTGGGTAATGTTTCTATAGTATGTAAGAATTACATTATATTTAAGTAATTTGTGTAAAGGACCGTTTTGTTATTGTTTATTGACATTGTGTTGACATCTGCAAAATATTTTAATGGTTCACATCTATCAACCGCCCCGCGACGGCTGTATTTGTATAGAATTCTGCCTGCAGGAAAATTTCGTATGAATAAATTTTATTTTAATTAAATATTGATTTTAAAAACGAAGTTTTTATTTTCTCCTTACGATCATTTAAGAAGCTTGTTTTTAATTTTATTTTCTCCTTTTAGAACAATTAAGATGCTTGTTTATAAAATTATTTTTTTCATCATTTATATTTCAATTATTGATGAAATGAACAGTTACGCATTTAATTTAATAAGTGTTAAAATGCTTTTTCATTTGATATCAACATTAAAATCCATATGAAATTCGTTGTCCACTATTGTTAAAGTCCGCCGTATTGAATTTAGAGTGTTGCCGTTTTATTATTTGTATTCTTCTAACAAATCGTCTTATTTGACACCGATAACAAGGGAGTGAATTAAAAATAATAAATCCGCCATTTTGTTAAGTCTACGTTGAAACTGACGCATTTAAGAAATCGTGCATTGAGGCAAGATGTAAACATGTGCCAAATTTCAGCTTAATCGGACTCTGGGAAATGGGCTAAATTAATTATCTTGCAGGATTTAATTACATACGTCAGGACATGATAATCTAAATTAAAGCTGGTAAGAATAAAACATAACTAGTCAGTGTCAAAAACAAAAGCTTCAACTATATCCAAAAATATAAAATTATTAAAAAATCTCGTTGAAATATTAAAAATAGCAGGTTTAGCCGGTTATCCCCCTGGCGATGCCTTAGCTTAGCGATGTCGCTGTCAGCGAAAATGTCGCGTGCAGATGTCGAAGCATCCCTGACGCTCGGAAATCATTCGAAAAGCACCAGTAGGATACCGACGCTATTTAAGCACGCTATCTAGAGACATAGTTGAATTTTAGAGAAATAGAAATAAATCCGAAGTTTAATAATACTTAATAAAAAAATATTAAATATTATAAAAATGAGAAAGAGTCGTAGTATAATTTTAATTCTTTTATCGTTTTAAGATAACAAAAAGTTTGCAGCCCACCAGGAGGCAAGTGGTCACTGCCGCCCATGACCATTTGGTACCAACTAAAATGCGATTGAATCGTACAAGAGGTTGACAACAGATGTGTTGCTACCCCTCAAGTCTTAAATGTCCGCCTCGTGTTTAAATATAACGCATCTCCAAAACCAAAACGTAAAACTTACTTCCTCTCTTTTAAAATATTTTATGCATTTTAAGTTATTTATTATAATCTGATTATTAATATATTATTGGGCGAAGTATATGTGCTATTTTATAAATATGTAGTTACTACATTTTAAGCCATATTCAATTTAACACCTAAAGATTTTCTTAGATTTCTCATTTCACAAATTGCTGAATCGTGTGACGTTTCTTTTTAAATTCATACAAAAAATTTGGATATTTTTATTTTGTTCCGCAGTTCCGCTTTGCCCAAAAGTCCCAGTCTCCTTTGCATCTAAAAAAAATACTTAACTTAACTATCCGAAAAAGAGGCATGAAGCGTGGTGGTGGTTACTCCCAACAACTAACAAACCTGGGAATGATTCCCGTTCGCCATTCCATTCACGTGTTGTATCGGGCGCTCATATTGAGTCTGAAAATAGTACGACTTGTTCAAAAGACGAAGGTATTCAGTTCAAACACAGTATAGATGTTATTTTAGGCCATTGGTACAGGTCAAACTAAGGGGTGATCTAGTGCCTATGTCCAGAAACATATTACTGTATCATCAGAGGCATGACACTCCCGATGACAATAATAGATTTCCAGAAACTCTTAACTATTCCATTTTACAGCAGAATCAGCTAACACACCGTCATTTCTACAACGGTCAGTAAGACCAGGTCCATGGGGCTGTCTCCGCGGCTGATCTCGGCCACGGTGTCGCGCAACTCGCGGTTGTACTGCCTCATCTTCTGCTGCAGACGCTGAATCCTAGAAATACATTAAATACTAATATAAAATAAACTGTCAAAATCGACTGCTTCTTTATCGGAGTACTGAATATATTATGGCGCAATCATTCATTGTGATTTGATTTCTAATCACCAGCTCATAGTATAATAATATTGTATATTGTATATATACAATAATGTGCAGTCAATGCAACTAAAACAAACTGCCAAAGTATAAGTACATAAATAAATAAATTTCCTTGTTAACCAAAACGTTATTTCATCTATAATAAAATTGTGGTTTTTGTTTATTTAATATCAGGATATGATACTAGATCTTAAAATTCCTACTGTTGTCAGCTTTTCTATGTATATAAGAAAAAAATTTAAACTCGATTTACTACCTATTACACAATCACTGCCAAAAAGCAGATCATTTTTCCTGATTTTTCAACTACTCGACGGACTAACTTAAATTCTCTTGTTTTGTTTTTACTTTTCCTGATTGAGAAAAATAATACCACAACACCTGATTATTGGAGAATATTTTCATATTTTCATATTGGAGAATCATAAAACGTATTTTGCATTGTTACAAGGAAAATAGACAAAATAAATAAAGGAACCTAAAAAACAATATTGCATAGAAGTGTGGCACTAGAAAAAGTACAGAAATATTGGGAAATTATTAAATGAGCAGACAATTTTGATTATCAGTTAATCAAATAATGCTTCCACTTCTTAGACGTACCAGCAAACGATAACTGAGACACGGATTAAAAAATATTTGTCAATGTGTTATTGTAATCAATATATTAAATACGTGAAGCAAAAACTTTGTACCCCTTTTTAGATGCATTACGACTTTATGTCATTTAATGTCACCAATTAATTATTGCCATATGCATATTGTTTATTTAGAAAATATATGCAAAAAACGCTTTTTTCTTTATTTCAATCCTTATCTTATGGATTTTTTTTATTATGCTCGAATCTCGAGCACAAGGCGACCTCCAGTACATAATATGAACACAATACAAAGTTTTGTCGAATAACATCGGTGAAACACAATAATACCGATAACCCCAAAAGGGTACAAATAGGTTTATAGAACTAGAAATAATCAAATCAAATAGAAATTGTTGTGAGAAATAAAATAGAAGCACATACTTCAAACATTACAAGCAAAGAGAATAAACATCAAATGCATGCATATATTGTACACAGATAAGATCATACTAAAATATTAAGAGTAAAATACGAAGAGAACACTTAAAATATCTGCTATTTTAATAGAAGTAACTTAATATCGTAAAACATCGTCTATAACTGACACCTACACAGTTACCTCAAAAGGTGGAACAAAAGACAACAATTTAGAAGAATTCCAAAAACTAGAAGTTTCCAATATAAGTCGATCTATACAGTATATACGGTAAAAGCAATATTTCTCAGAAATGTACGTAAATATAAAAATCCGTTATTTTTGCGCGTGCACTAAAGATAAAACAAAAACAGTAAGTTTCTTTTTTTATTTTCTCTTTTTTAAGAAACATCTACAGAATTCGTTGAAACTTAACATAAAAAATAAAGTTAATGTATATCATCGAAATAAATAAATACCGTAAATAAATCTTATTTCAAAAAATGTGACAAGGTTCTGAATGAACGTGGGAAGATGTAAAAAGCTGGAACTTAACAAAAAACAATAATAACGAGGACCACGTTAATATAAAGCCTTGTCGGAATATGGGAGAGATCATACAGTAAACACATAATACTGAAACATAAATATACTAAGCCATCATCAAGTAGGTATTGCTAAAGACCAAAATATGAAAACAAAACGAAATGCGATTCATATATCGCCATAAAGCTTTTAAAGTAACAGAATACATTTAGCTAATAAGTACTAATGCGCTATTAGAAGCTCAAACGGATGGAAAAGATTATAACCTTCCCTCTATTTCAGCGCTGCTTAAGCAGCAGAACTTTTGGCGATCGGTGCAGCGATTTCCAGTCTGGGTGCAGGCTGAAGAAAAATTATATATAAGTCTATATCTGAGCTGTTACTTATATATAAAATATCTTTTACCCGCGGCTTCGCCTGCGGTCATTTGGTTATTATCGCCCTTCGTAGCGAAGGCCAGAAGACTTTGCTACGGGAAATCATATTTTTTGCATCGTCGGGGTCGAAATGTCAAATACTAGTACAAATATTTATTTACTTTCTGCCCTATGCCTAAATATAAAGTTTCATGTTTTTATCTATGATGATGACAAAATTTCATACAAATGTTCATACCTTATTTCAACCCCTTTAAGCCCTTTTTAGCGATTCAAACTATCCTACGTTCTTTCCTAAGGTTCACTCTATTTGTGTACCAAATTTCATTACAATTGATTCAGTAATTTGGCGTAAAAGCGTAACAAACAAACTTACACACACATTTATAATATTAAATAAAAATAAATATAAAAGTAAAAGTATAGATAACAGAGTTTTGTTTCGTTTGTTTTAATAACAATTTTATTTGGATTTGAGTATAATCGTCCTCTTATGTTTTCATATTTACGTACTACAATCCTTCTTTACCACATTTATATTTTTGTTAGCTTTTGCCCGCGGCTCCCCGCATGTAGCGATACTATTTTAACAATAATTTGACTTCTTGGTAATGTATCGAGGTAAACACACACCAGATTTTAAGTTAGACCATAAGCAATACTGCCAACAACTAACAAATCTGCGAATGATTCCCGTTCGCCAAGCGTGAAAACCGCATTATCTAAAATCATGCAGTAGTTTTGGCGTTCGCGCGTACAAGTACTCCACATTAATTTATCTTAATATCGAAAGTACAGTCACCGTCCAATTACAAGGCACCGATAAGAGCATCCAAACGTGTAATTATTGCATTTTTAGACGTTCTAATCCAAACTCAAGAACAAAGAAAGCCAATGGTGTAAGATTATTTTTTTTGTAGTACTCTCAAGAAAAGAAGCAATTAGTTTGGTTAAACATATCGAATACCCTATTGTAAAACCATAAAATCTAGCTAAAAGTATTAAATACCTGTTATATCAGTGAATATAAAAATAGTGGTACATTACATTTATTTCTTTTAAGTAACCTTATATTATTTTATTATAGTAGGTCTGGTTCGCAAATTCGGACGGAAACCTGTATGAGGTATAGTGCATTAATTGTATATCATTTGTAGAAATTTACTGGAATATACGTTTCAAAATTTAACCCACTGGAAATACTCTTTATTTGTTTTTTTTTCATTTTAATTAAATTCTGTTTTATTTCCCAATTAATACTCCATTTAATCCAATTACAGGCTTCTACTTTAAGTGTATAACATTAATACTGTGTTATTTTGTATATTTGCTAATGGAAAATGTATAAGCTGCTGTTTTTTCTGCATAATTCTACGACGCAGGAATGCATATTAATCATATTTTTATTCGTCAAACGACGATGTTAGTGTTAGACAAAAAACAGATGTTAGTGAAATGGCAGTTGGCATGATTTTCGTGTAAATGTGCGTGTAAGCGTGTATTTATAATATGGCTTGGTTTTTAGTAGAATTAAAATAACGCTACCAATACAAACTTACACGACTTATAGATAGGCTGTGTGGTAGATAGCTTAGCAGTATTATTGTATACAGAGTCCGTATGCTTTCTTATAAGTATAGGGCTAGTCCATAGCTATATGTAACGTTAACAAAAACGTTACAGGTTCATCGTCCTAACTTGGCTTGACTTGGCTTCAAAAAATATCTTCAAATAATATTTACTTATTTTGCCATTCACTCCATAACTGACGAAACAAGATAAGTGAAAATGCCGTAGATATCATAACATAAAATAAATTTTAATGTAATTTATCTAATGCGAATCGGATTCAGCGTAAGTACTAGGGAGTCACTATCTCGCTAGAGATTTATTTTAATGGTGTCTCGGGTTTTATTGGATTTTAAACGACCAATAACCCTTTGTCGATCCTTGGCTGATCACGTTTCAAACATACTCTAAATGGTAAATTAATTCCAATATAATCGCCAGTCACGTTGCCTTTTGTTAGATATATATGAAAAGCAAAGTATTTTTTTATTTAAGTTCTAATACCTCAGTATTCATTGTTTATAACATTGTTTTATTTATTCAATCTTATTTAATTGTTCAACCCTCACGTTAATAAGGAAAAAGTATAGTAATATCCATCAAAGCATCATTGATTTATATAAAAAAAAATGTTATAAACAATTTAATAAAATTGGCACCATTTTATTTCTCATTAATTGTTTAAACTAAAAAAATTCAATACTTACGACGAGAGGTCCCTCGCGTATTACGGGATACCCCTGACGGCCGCGAAGATCTCTTGCTGCAATCTGGCATGACGCTGGAAACAAATATAAAGTCCACATTAGTTATTGTGTAAATCGTCAAGTCAGAAAAGATAAGGCTATGAGTTCAAATATGCATCCTAATTTTTTGTACAGAATGGAAATAAATTTGCTCGCAGTCAACCCGGAGGTTTATAGGTACTACAACCTGTGGACAACCGTTTATATCTATAGACCACAGTTGCAAGGCCACTATTGAGAATTGAGAGATTACCGGCCACTATTGAGGATTGAGAGATTCCGGCTTTAATGCAATTTGCTAATTAACACCAGTGCAGCGGAAATGGTTGACACTAGTATCTCCTCGGGATAACATTACACAAGTTGCTTTTAATATGTGCATACTATTGGAGGGAAAAACATCTGCACATATCCATCTGCATTACCCTATGCCTGGTTTCTGTTATATAAATTAATTGTAGCAATTAAATGATCTCCTTAACTTTCTCAGTAAATGTGATTGATAAGTAGTTTATTTGGCTTAAAGAATTCAGTCAAGGCTTGTGATCTGAATAATAGAAAGTGAGCAATGAACTCATGTAATTTTGTTACTCCACACAAAAAGGCCAATGTCTTATTATTTATTTCTTTCTAGGATTGTTTTTCATAAGGTTCCGAAGACAAGTTGCTTTCCATAGCAGATGCAGACATTCCTCTCCAATTATTGATACATTGCAGCTGCAGTGCTTGCTTCTTAGACCTTTCATTCTCATAAAACATTGGAGAGTATTTAATGTTAGCAGTTTTTTGCTTTTTCTTATTTACTTTAAGTTGTGTATTAAATTTTACATCTAACTTGCCAACCAAATTGCCAATGATTCTTCACCAATTAGTTTTAGAAAGCTTCTATATAAGCCAGTAAGAAATATATTGTAGAACTTATCTCCACAAAGCTCATTCTTTCTTATTTACTATCAGTGTTCAGTGGTCAGTGGTCAGTGGTCAGTGGTGTAGCCCATTCAGGAAATATTACTGGCTTTAAATGATTATTGTATGCAGTTCATCAGTGATTTTCGTTTTAGCCACATAAAAAAAAATGGCTGCATATGCAATGAAATTTCTATGCCCACAAATTTTTGCAGTTCTTCTTTAAATGGATCCAAGGCCTCTTTTTTGAATGGTTAAATTTCTTCAGACCAACACATCAAGTTACAGGAGGACTAACTTGTTACACTAAGTCCGTTCTAACTATAATTACTGTTACAATAATGTGTATCTATTCCCCAATGTGACTTGAAAATATTTAACTAATCACAAATGCACCACATTGGTAGGGTACACGGGTAGTACTACAGATTAAGTTACTTAAAACCTTCCTTCAACAATATTTCATGCCCAGAAATCTACTTCCATAATAACTTTAATCATGTTAATTAATTTTAATGTTGATTTAGAGCACCTACAGATTATTTCTTCAACATTAAAATTAGAAATAGAGTATTGAAGTAGCACTAGGTATTATTACTTGATTAATTTGCCCCATTAAATATTAAAAATGAATTGTTACAATATATCCCGTGCTATAAAATCATTTCCTCTAAAAAAGGCACAATGCCATTTAAAACTTTCTGAATGTCTGAATGGTTTTCTTCAAATATGCTTAGGTACGCTTGAACTGTAATATATTTCTCACTCAGATGCTTTATCACTAATAACTGAACATAAATCTTGTGTATTACATCTTCAGTGTTCAATTTCAATCCCAACCAATGCACTTTAACAACAATTCATGTCTCAATTGCCGCTTCATTTCTAAAAAATCTTAAGAAATCCCTTAATAGCAGCAGCAAATTCTTGGATTTTCTGACCAACCTCCACGGTTATATCTGATTTTCAAGGTGCATGGACAATATGAAACAGAAAGTCTTTGTGTCGCATGTGCACTGACAATTCAAAATATGATATAATATATCCAAGCTATAAAATCATATTGCCTTTACAGAAGGCATAATGCCATTTAAAACAGTGAGCAATCTGGAATGTCTGTAGTTAATAGATGTTTTTCTTCAAATATCCTATTTTATATTCCTGACGAGTTCTGCTTAGGTTCACTTGAACTGCAATATATTTCTCACTCAGAAGCTTTATCACTAATAACTGAACATAAATCTGTTGTATTACATCTTCAGTCTTCAATTTTAATCCCAACCAAAGCACTTCAACAACAATTCTTCTCTCTTTGCTTCACTTCTAAAACATCTTAAGAAGTTCCTGAATAGTAGCAGCAAATTCTTGGATTAATTTATATTGTAGC
>DWNR01002173.1:0-13494 GCA_018250455.1 Polygonus leo | reverse complement strand
TCCTTTCACTTTAAACGCTACAAATATGCTTTTTAATTATTCTAAAACCTTAACAATCGATATGACATACACATTTTTAAATTATAATAAAATTGATTAGTACATCTCCTGAATCGTAGTTTCTTCTAAAAATAAAGAGGTGAGCCTTTTAGAATATAACTTGTAATACTTGTAATATTGAAACAATCAAATTTTAAATTCCTCAATAAATGTATTAATTATTATCTTTTCTTCCTAAACCCCAATGTTTTAAAAAGCATATTTATTATTAGGTACTATTATTCTTTACTCGGTTTTACAATTTTATGACTCCAAAAACTTTCGTTTTTACTTATCCTTGCAGACCCGCCGACAATTCTTATTGAAGGGCAATTAAACGATTCTCAAATTTTATTGCTGCCATCTTAGATAAGGCATAATTAGAGGATATGCCGATTGTACGAAACAAAATGAAGATTTTACTGTCTCTTTTATTTAACAAAAAGTAAAAAGTACAGAAGCTGTAAAAAATATTTTAATTGCACCCATTTTTGTAAAACTTTTTGTTATATTGAATGAACTTTTTTAAAACATTTCGTTGTTTTAAAACAAATAATAACATAAAACATACAATGAGTAAGAAGTTTTAGATTATTGCTATGTCTTTAAAATAATTTCTTGACTGTGTGTCTGTGTTAAAATTATTTTGTTATATGGTATTTTCCTTAAAATCTAATGCATACAAATTTGGACAGTAAAATAATTGAATTTGCCCTTATTTCGAGCGTGTCATTAAAGGTAGGTCATAGACAACAGGTACAAAGTTTCTCTGTGGTATTTACCACCCACGAACCGTAGGATACAGGTAAAATTGATGGCAAATCTTTTACAACCTCCATAGACTAGGACTTAGAACTTAATTACATATCTTTACACAATATAGCTAATATTGACCGTGTTATGTTTTGTGTTCACTTATCAACATTTTTTTATATTTTCCTAACTGTTTTCGACTAAAGAAGTTAGGAAAATATAAATATTGGTGTTAAGTGAAAAAGTAAAAAGATAAATAAGACAAGAAATACAATAATTGGGCGTTACAAAGTACCATATCAATTTTTCAAATAAAATTTGAATCATCACTTTAAAATGCATAAAACTTGGCCACTTTAGTATTTATATAAAATTCTAATATTAATAATCTGTTGACTTTAGTTGTTATTCATTACGTACGTAGACGAAAATGTATGCAGAATTTATAATAATTAAAATGAGATTTAAAATTCAACCGGATAATAACTAGGAAATTATGTATTGTTTTTCAAGATCAAGATCAAGTGGTATGATTAAATGAAAATTTGAGGAAACAATTTACTTAACGCAAAATAAAATAATTATAGTTTCCCAAGCAGCGTGCTTGTTACACTTCAAGAATAATTGCGCTATTAATATGCACACATGAGTGATTTTTTAAACTTAATGCGTAGAAGGTTTCTCTAAATCCGCCAAAAATATCAAGTTTTTTAAATCGTATAAAAGTAGCAAACGAGCATGCAGTTCACCTGCTACTTATTGGTCACTGTTGCCCATGGACATCAGTAATCATTTTTAAGTACGATTTATTCGTAAATGAGGTTAACCTCAGATGCGTTGCTACGCTTGAAGACTAGTGTTTCACCTCGTAAGTAAAGCCGGCCACCACGCATCTCCAAACCAAACATGATAAATTGCTTCTCTGAGGATTATGAGGATGGCGGTGGTACTTCCCCGGTCGAACTACGTGAGTTCTGAGGATAAAATTATAATTTAATAGTATCTTTTATGTCATTTTTGCCAAGTAGTGGCATAATGCTCGGTTTTTAAATTATAATTTTATCCTGCAGTATCTAAAATATTTTCGAGAATTTGCAATTGCCTGAACTGTGCCGAAACATACTCAGGATTTCATCTTTAACAAACTTTGTAAGAGTAATTTCAAATAGTACATTGTCTTTGATACTTTGCCCTTTGTTTTTATGAATTATTATAATAATCTCCTACCTAAAATAAGAAATTTTGTTATTTTATAATATTTGACATTTTGTTCCAGTAAATGCAATGTTTTTTTATCTTCTCTATTTTGTTTACTAATAGTATTTTATACGTCACCTTTGTTATGCAATCCAATATTAAAAGAGGGTCCATTAGACCCCTAACTAGACACCGGTTCGATGTCCTGCATCTGTGGCGATTGATACTCAGGAATCTCATCAAATTTTTTATTATTATTAGTGTATTGATTTTAATACTTTCTTTCTTCTTTGTTTTACAAATTATTATATATCTCCTACCTAAGATCCATATATATATATATTTTTAATGTTTAAAATTCCAGTTGTAGAATCAGGTAGTAGAACTCATGTAGTTCGACCGGGGAGGTACCACCGCCACCCACATAATCCTCCGTGAAGCAATTTCTTGAGTTTCGGTTTGGAGAGGCGTGGTTTCCGGCTATAATTAAATACGAGGCAAACATCTTAGTCCTCAGGGGTAGCAATACATTTGTGGTCAACCTTAGGTACTACTAAATCTTACTTAGGGATGATTGCTGATGTCCTTAGGCGGCAGTAACTACTTACCATTAGTTGGACTGCATGCCCGTTTGCTACCTTTAAACGATAAAAAAAATCTGTACCTTTAATTTCAGTATTTTATTTGTGTTCTCTATTTTGTTTGATGTCGACTATTGAGGGGTATCTGTTACTCATATTATTTTGTGCATCACCTTTGTTATGCAATCCAATATTAAAATAGGGTCCATTAGACCCCTAACTGGACCCCGGTTCGATGTCCTGCATCTATCGGGACATCTGCTTCTAAACGTTTATTTGTTGCATGCATATAATTACTTAGTATGCCTATCGCTTAGTTTATTGATCATATATTATTGATAGTTTTAACGCTACCAAGTTGTGATCTAACACCTGTTAAAGTAGGTTTTGCTTTGTATTTTTCTATTGCTAAGTCGTTAAGTGGACTAAGTTTTATCGGTTTATACGTTAGCTTTAGAAATAAATGAAGCATTTATTTTATTAGTGAAATTGGATGTCATAATTTTATACTTTCTTTAATGTTATACTTTCGTTAAAATATTTGTGTTATTATACTAAGTTGTTTAAGCGATTTAAATTTTTCTTTACCCAAATTCCCAAAGATAATTATGTCGAAGGGCCTTGTTCTTGACATTGTTAATTTCATCGTACTCCTAGTTACATGGCTCATTACGCGGCAGAACGAAAAAAGTTTAAAACCAAGAAGATCGATTCCTGTCGGATCCACCGCTGCATACTATTAAGCACCCTCATTTACGTCTGGTCAATGACAGCCCTGTTTTAATCAATAACTTCTTTTTCGCGCGTCGCCCTTGGTTTTTTTTCCCCGGCGCGACTTTTTCTGCGCGTATTTCTCTTAATATTATGTGTCAATCAGTTCGCGGTTTTTTCTACGAGGGCCTCACGTCCATCGTCTTACCTCGTTTTCGTCAATTCCGCAAAAAGCTCGGCAAAAAAGGCAAAAGCTCGGCCAAAAAATCGTCTACCGAACAGTATCTCGTATCGCCGGTCTTGTAGCCATTTTAATTATTATTTAATACCGTGGGACGAGCACGTGGCGACGCTCTCCATCTCGCTCGCCCTACCGGAGGCTGGACGCGCCACCGTTCTCCGTCCCCCTCGCACCGAGCCCACTTACACACATAAAAATCGTGAATAATAAAAAAATGTGTACACATTTTTTTCGCTTAACCACCGCTTAGCTGTGTGCGTACGGCCTCACGCCGCTAGAGCGGGAAACCGCTATTCAAGAGAGCGGTGCGACCGGCCCCCCACTCCGATTTTTTAAGCTCCGCTGTCGATGTTGGCGTCCGTGTGATTTTTTTCATTTTATGTGTTAGTGTACCCCTCGCCGGTGTAGTTCACTTTTTCTACTATAGATCTGAATTTCAGTCTCGTTTTTGCCGCGTCGGTCTAAAGGCGGGCGAACGGGCGTTTTGTATTGCATTTTTGTTCGACGCGAGTAGCCGGCGGCTCGGTGCGTCTCAGCTTAGTCGAGCCTGGAGAAGCTAGCTTTTTGTGCGAGCACATGTCGTCTTGAGGTGTCCTTACACTCGCGCTACTGCAGGCGGTGCACGCGCGAATCTCCGAGTGCGAGAAGGACGGAGCGTTACATCACGTGTGGATTACCCACATCTATACAAAATTATATAGCACACTAAAATATTAGCCACAAAAAATCTGGCAATTTGGATCCTAGTAACGACGCTCGGCATTCATAATTTTACCTCAGGGTCAACAGTACGGTTCGCCGTTTTTTGGTCGCCGGCTTTTTTAAATGTTTATTTGCCAGGAGCACGTGGATTTTTTGAAATATTTTGGCGATAAAGCCCCGGACTGTTGCCTTTTGGACGTGTTGTGACACTAGTGTTACCTTTATTATGTGATATATATTTTTAGTGACATTTAGATAGGAACAAACTGTGATTTATTATGGTGATATAGTTGGAGAAGGATCGAAAATTGAATAGATAGAGGTAAGTTTGTTTTATGCTTATTTTTTAATTAATTCGGAGGTAGGTGGCTCCCGTTTTGGGGTGTTTTCCCTGTTGGGTGGTGAGGGATTTTTACGTAAGATCTCCCTCTGTTGAGATTGATGTTGTAACTGGGAGCCGGCCGCGGCAGTCTGTCAAGCGCGACCTTGAATTATGCCCGGACTATAAATACGGAAATATTTTCGTGCTGCGTTTCGTTTCGTGATATTTTTGAATTTATTTCGGCTATGGCTTTCGTGACGCGGCCATTGTTTATATATTTTGATTGATTTGCTTTTAACGTTGATGCCACCTGCCTCCAAATATGAGTAAATGTTGTCATATTTTTTGTATTTGTCTAATTGTTGATGATTTTTACAAAAATGTTTACAATGTTGTCAAATGTAATTATTGCTTTTTTTGATAAATTAATCGTCAATATTTATGTCGATGTAAATTTTTCATCTGTTTCCAAAATTAAGTAAATATATCCGGATTATTATCACAAGATGATAACCCTTTTAAAAATAAAATTATTGTTGTGACTACATCGTGTATTTGTGTGAGTGAATATGCGTCTTAAGGGTTCTATAGTCACATATAAAACACCCAAAGCCAATACACTACAGTATTAGGATAGTAACGAAATAAGGATTAATCGTCTAAAATTTACATAAATGACATTAAAGCTAGACGTAGGTACTGAAATTAAATACATTTTTTTCGAAAAAGATATTAGAAACCTGTTAAACAGCCTTTAACATGTTCGCTGATTAGAAAATTACTAATATTTTACTAAATGCACATTTTACTAGAATTACAAACAGTAATGATTAGGTAATGCATAAAATTTGGAGTTACACAGTATTTATATCGCCTAACCGATTAGACTAACTTATAAATGGTTATTACACCAAACAGTAGGTAGGTACTTACCCAGGTATTTAGATACCTAGGCAATATAACTATTCCCCACAATGAGTACTTATAATAGTTAAATTACACCTCATAAATTAAACGTGTGTGTTATAAAGCAAAAATTGAATAATTTCTTTAAACATTCGTAAAATTATTAAAATTTTGATAACGTATAGTTTTTCGTCTGACTCATATCTACTTATTAAATTTCAAATTACTTAGCATCTTATCTTTACTGAATCTAAGCATTCGTACTTAATTAAAAATATACTTAAAGTACAGTCAGAAAGAAAAGAATACATGATTTAGTAATTTCGTATTTAAGCCTTGTTTATGTTTATCTTATCAAAAAGCGTGTAAAAACATGACAATAAAAAATCATAAACATAACAATAAAGACAAAATAACAAAATACGCTCATGTCGCATATTAGTCGAAATCGCTCTTATCATCTAAAATAAACAATATAGTTTATTAACAATAAAGTCTAGATTATAGACTATAATTAGGATTTTAAAATTAGTAATCTTTAGTAACACTGAAGTCCTAATTGTAGCCTAGAGCGTAATATCAATACTAATGCATTAGAATTCGCTATAATTACTAACAAATCAAACTTAACACATGTATTACAAAAAAGCTAATTACTCGTTTTGAGCCACTTCCTAATCTAAACTCGTATGTAATGATTACGAATCTCGAAGTCGATCAAGTGTGGGGCCCGGGCACTATAACATCACCAAATTAACTATCCAATTTACACACAATGTAACCTTTATTACTACACGCATAAGGTACATATTAGATACGAGCAACAGCAAAGTAAGCTGGCGAAGTATTCTATATGCGCAATTATTATCTTTGACAGCCGTGTATGGCAGGCCTGTAGGTACAGTCAGCGAGGCAAAGGTAATTACTTCGTTGAAAACACACGTAAGAATTACTTAAAATCTTGGGTGTTCTCGCTATGACGCGCAAATAGCAGACCGAGAACGTTTTTAAACGACCGTCTAAATCGTCGATATTTTTATGTTAAGTATGATAACTTTGACGGCAAAAGTAGTATTTTCAAACATTTAGACGCGCGAGTTAATAGTGATATATCGACGGAATGACGTTTCCGCTGGATGTTAAGAACTAATCATTATCTGTGCACATTGTAGCACGTCTGTACACCGTACTGGCAATGTGATTATCGAAGCCTTATTCGATGCGGCATGTGGGATAGGGGCTAGATCATTGACACAACCTACGCGACTGCTCGTCACCTGCTTGCTACAGAAAAAACCGTCACTTTTTTATTCTTCAAATCTAGTTTTAAATAGACAAACAACCGGCCTAAGCAACTTTGCTTCTATGATGGCAATATCTGCGAAGGAATTTTTCGCTCCATTGTACATAGCAAAACAGAATATGACAACATTTTAAACATTATTTTAATATTTGAAATATTACGCTTGCACTCAAATTATAATGATAATTCTTTTACAGCATTAGAACGGAGGATCTCGAAAAATTCCATGACACACAAAACGAAGGATACCAAGAGAATATTAAGACAGAAACCATATATTTTTATAACATAGTGCCAAATATCAAAGTAGATACAATACATTTGTAATATAATTTAGATAGAAATTTTTAAAGAAATCCAAGAAAGATGATGGAAGGAAGGACTATCGATTATAGGCCGGATGGCGGTGGCTTAGATTACCATAACTCCCCTCTCATGGCGGAAATACCTGTAGATAATTATTCGCATATCCATAGAAGTATAGAGCACCTCAGATCAATAGGGGTACCGCCACCTATAGACCCGCATAGGCACTTAGCAACCAACCTAACAGACTTAAGGAGATACGAGCATCCTGATGACATACCAGAAATCAAGCCGTCCGTATTAAGATTATCGGAATTCAAGACTGGTATTCATGAGATAAGAGTCGATCATGAAAACGACGTACAACGGCAGATGACTCCCCACGACGACGGACCCAAGGGATACAGCGCACCCTCCACACCACTCTCCGAAAATGGCGGGCACATCCACGAAGAGAAGGTCAGTTTTTTGGTTGCCAATTGCTTTTAATTAATCAAATTTATTAACGCTTATCCTTGAACACTTCGGAAGTTTTCGCGGTTTCTTATTTTGACGTCATGCGGCAGGTAATGTTAGGTTCATCACATTGTTCGTTAGTAAAATTATTGTTGAGAATCACGATGCGAGCGTCTTGTTCCGTGTACTAAGCCATTAATCTTCTGATGATCCTCGCAACTCATTTTCGGCTTGAAATCGTTATATTAATGCGTTTGTGTATGGCAACTTCCTTATTAATTCTAAGTCTTGATTATAATGGTTTGCTTGATACGTGTGATTGTTTGTCTGAAGTTCTTTTTCGTGGTTAAGTCTGAAGAGCGCTCGACTACAGCTAAATACACCTGTTCGCTTTTCGAGAAGGGTCCTTGTTAGAGTAATGTTGACGTAACTTTTTGCTTCCGTGTTTATTTAGCATCTCGATTTATTCTATCTATAAGAACCTCTTCGCCTTAACCGTTCAATGCTAAACACTTAAATCGCAGGCGATTCTTTGTCACAGTAATCCTCACTTTCAAAGTTCGTCTATAGGAAGTCCATAGATATTTCATTGTCTCGTTGTAATCTTTGACTCTTACTTCAAATCTCACTAGATTCAAGGTCTCTTTAAATTTTACAAGATTCGAAACTTGTTTCTCATTCATAGCATTCCAGTTTTATGCAATTCCAATTCGTGAGAATACTTTTAGAACATAAATGATTAAAATATTTTTGTGAACTCAAACAGTAAATTTACTCATTTTACGACTATTCCTATACGAATAACTGAACAAAATCTTATTATGTTTCGGAAATTAAGTGCAAGTTTTGGGCAATGGAGCTCGAATGCACGAAGGCTCTTTAAAAAGCCATTGGGAGTCATCATCAAAATTTTCAATCTCAGCTACGGCAAAAACGCGTTAAACTACATCCATAACCGGGTTTGTAACGAGCAAAAACGTGTCTCGAGCAACAAATTCGGCAATCGTATGAGCAGAACATATTGAGCGTTAGATACTTGATGAGTGCGGATGCGCCTTGAACGTACCAAGGTCGCCACGGGTCGTACAGAGGTTACAGAAATACCTACCTTAATGCAATTACTCAGATAAGCACATTTTTCGTGAATTTTGATTTAGAATTCATTTTCCGGGACGATAACGATCACGTTTGAATATTTTAAGTGCAATTATAATTCGGGATTCATTTAGTTGTATAGTTATCTGATTGCCTCGTCTTAGACGGTTTTCTTTATTTTGTACCTAATTTCGTCTTTGTCTCGTAATTCTAATTAGATTATTAAATTTAACCAAATCCGTCTTCATCTAGTTTACCTTTTAAGTTTCTATTTCAATAAAAAAAAGTTTTAAGTGTTCCGGTATTTAAATTTTTACGAATTATTTTACCATATTTTTCTCAGCGCACACTTTTATATACTTAACATCAAGTAGATTGTAGACCAATATAACAGTTTGCTATACATATATTTACATAAATTAAATGTCATATAAAATACATTCAGGACACTAGGTATATGCAAATATTTTTTTTACTAACTATTGCAATATTTTACCATTGAACTTCATACAAATCTTTGTAGTCACTTGTTTTTTTAATTGAAAAGTGAATCCATAGACTTGATTTTTGCGAGAATTTATCTTAAAATTTATTATCTACCTGCTCCTCAACTAGCCCACTTGTTTACGTCTAGAAAAACAATTCTACCTTCAAAAACATCCGGTGTTGGCGCTGCAGAATGTTTTTTTACATGCGATATCCAATAAAAATACATATATGCTGATAAGATTCCACCGTGACCCGCGATCGCCGAAACGACAAGGCCTACGATAAGTACTACAGACATCTTATTATATAAACTGTTTATTTTTAGCCGTCTATTACGCAACTGTTCATATATCCTTTTTGATCCGTTTTTACTGTTCCATATCTAGCGTCAACAGACAACAACAACATTTACTAAGTCTGTTGTTTGTCTATATGTGTGTCTGTCACAGGACTGTTTTTCTTAATTTTCTTTTCTATCTTACTGTTGAGTACAGTTCTCTATATTTAGAAATTCATGTCTTTTCATCATGTAATTTCCAATACTATTCATTCAAATTGTATTCCGGAATGTGTTTCACACCTAGCCTTATAGTAAAAAAGACCTAGGGAGATCTGAATCTACAAAGATTTATCAGTAGTGTATGATTAAACATAATTTTTATATTTTCGTTAGTGTCTTTTTCTTTCTTACTGATCGTAAAAGTTAATAAAAAGATAATCCAATAATTAAATCCAGTAGTTTGCGAAAACGTCATCAAAATATACGTAAGTACCTAGGAGCTACGCATATTTTGATGACACTTTCGCAATCTTAAAAGACAAATTCAACAAAATCTAAAAATAAGTCAACCACGTGTACCAATTGACATATCCACTTCCAATAGCATTTCTTACAAATTTAAAGTTGTATGGACGAACTTTAGTGAATATGGTAAGGCTGCTAGAACCAGAGTGTTCTAACAGCATTTAAGCGAGTTTTCATCTATTTGCGTTTGCAATATTTAAAGTTATTTTCACGTTTCATGAGGTACAGCCTGGTGACAGATAGACGGACAGCGAAGTCTAGTAATAGGGTCCCGCTTTTACCCATTGGGTACGGAACCCTAAAAACAGTAATCTACAACCAGTACCCTAAAATTGTTCACATGATTTAAATATAGACTAATTAACAATTTTAGTTCACCGCGCTTGAAAATTACAAAAACACAAATAGGTGAAAAGACTCTAAATTGCAGTTAGGCCTTTGTGCCTCTAAAACCTGATATTTAGTCTACGATTCATAATAACACAACTATCTAGATGACAAATACTTGTTCGCCCAATGTCATTCTCAACTGGATATCGAACCCGGAACCAAAGAGAATTACTTAGTGATACATTGCATTTAATATCTTATTAGATTTTTGCCAGCGCCATTTTATATGTGTTAAGATAGCGCGTATTCTCGAAATAGTGATGGCCAATTAGAAAAAATTGGATATACTATGATAGTTTTAAAAAGTAGTAGAACATATACGAAAACAAAAAAAACCATATAGATACAGTTTTATCATATAGTTGATGCAAAAATCAGCTTATTTCGTAATCCTTGTTCTTATTGGAACCCATTAATAGCTATTAGAAATGTAAAAGAATCTAAATCTGAGGAGATTATGGCAGAAAATGAGAATATCCATCAGCCCTTTTTGCAACGTATATGAGCAATAGATTAGAAATGATTAGCTTAATTTCAGTCCCTGAAAAGATTTTTTTTATAATGTGACACTTGTTACCTGTCGATTGAACCGTACCTCAGGTTGAAAAAACATTGCGTTGTTACCCCTGAGTACAAAGATAGTCGTCTCTTGTATAAATGTAGCCGGCAACTTTGTCTATCCAAAATAAAAACACACAATTGCCTCACGGATGATTATGAAGATGGCGGCAAAACCGGTGAACTACAAAAATTCTGACATATTGTAGTATAAAAAACAGAACAATATGACCCGATTAAATATTGTTACTCAATACCATTTATGTGTAATTAAGGTTATAATTTTAATAATTGAATGTTAAGACGTAGGAAATCCGCCGACATTAGAACTTAAGGTTGCTGTATACGGCTAGAGTAGACGATAAAGATCATAGCCTATTGCTCTACCAATGTCCAGTATTCTACCAGCTTAGAAAAGTAACTACATACTCATTTTATAGAAAACTGCATACACATTTTACATTGTGAATGGAGTGACATTAGTAATTTACGGATATGACAAGAGGAGAGTCAAGAGTAGAGAAGAGGCAAGGGAGACGGAGACACGAGGCAACTTAGTCTATCCATCTAGTCTAGTTCATCTAACTCTACCAATGCTGGTATAGCTAATGGGATAGTCCCGTAGTCGTGATACTCTATCTATATACGGCAGCTCTATAAAATGGTAGAGTAAGGTATTACTAACTCTATTTATATTTTCACTTCATAAAGCAGCAAATACTATTAGTGGTTATGCATAGGAAATTAGGGTAACACTTAAAACAAATAACATAATGAATTTTAAACTTTTACTATTCTATATGCATGTGTGTGTGCATGTGCATAGGATATAAATAGAATAGTACATGTAGATGTGTATTTAACAAATATACATATACAGAAAAGCAAACGTTTACATAATTATTTACGTTACACACGAAATGTACAGTAGCTTACAGAATTATTAACACGGTTCGATTTTGTGTTTGCTCTCTAGCAGTCCTAATGAATATGCAAATACATTGTACGTAGATCTATACATATATAGTAAATGAGCGAGTTCTGTACATAAGATATTTAAAATATAATGTGAAAGATTAAAAAAAATCCATGGGAATGTAAAAAAAAACTTGAGAATTTTTGACTATTTATCGTGTTGTTACCTCTAATGTCTAAGATTTTTGTGTAAAAGAATGGCTTTTAATTACGAAAAAATTATGAAGGTGGCAACGAATTTTTTTTATAGATTTTTCCTTATTTATATATTTTTTTTTTCATAATTAATTCCCATATATTTAGGACACAATTGTTAGTTTCTTACTGTTTAAAAAATTTCTTCACCATTGTAACTATCATGATATACTTTAATCCGTTATTTCCTACAAACAATTCATAGATCATTTACGTTTAATGACTCTGAGCTATAAATTTTATTGTTAGACATAATTGGGGTGATTTGAATTGACGAATGGCGTTTACAAAGCATTATTCATAATAATGACGGAATTTATTGAAAAATAATCGGTTTCTAGGCTTTTAAATTGACGGTCTTACGAAGTCAGCGGTTTTATATACTTTTTATAGTTAATAGACGTTTAGAAACCTAAGATTAAAATTGAAGACTACAGCCAGGAACCAAGTTTAGGTAGAACATATATATTTAAAAGTTCATTCAATTCATATTTTTAAAATAATACAGCATTGCTTAAGCTTGCTAATCAATTAATTTAAACCAAACGTAACTTACATATATTACACCAATGATCTAACTGATATGACCGAAGAATAGGGACGGACATTAACAAGAAAAAATTAAAAAAAAATGTCTTTGGTTGTATATTGCCGATATTTTGGAGCCCTAAAAACCTTAAAAATATTGAAAAAATATTGTAAAATATAATACTATAATGAGCGATTAGCAATAGTCACAATTTCTGTGTGAAGGTTGCTAAACTGTTGTACGAAACCATTGCAAAGGGCCAGAGCGAATTACCAAACGTTACTCTTTCAGTTTACTTAATAATAACTTTTAACTATTTTCCAGTCTGGTTCTTTTGCGATACATCACAATAGACCTAGGTTAAACATCGATTTTAACTTTTAAAAAAGGTGCTCAAGCGACACTTATTTTGTGTAATGTTTTTTTTTCCCTGTTGCCAACCTGTTTTATTCTATTTGATTACACGTTAAAAAAAAACAATCCTAAGAATTTCAAAATAGGGTATGTCCGTATTTTAGAACAGTTTTTTTTATGTGTTCGTTGGCTTTGTATGGCTTTGAGGGAAAGCTTTTAAAATTATTACGTATAAAGTAGGAAAAATAATAGAAAAATTCCAATTTTAAAGGAAGAAAATGTGTTCAATCTTAGTATATTTCTTCTGTCCTTATCTTCAAGTTCAGAAAATATTTTATCGTGTAAAAAGATGACAAGAAAAATTGTGCCATGCTGTCCGTTTGACCAGTTTTTAAAATTTGACTTTCAATCGAAAACCTTCGAATTGAATTTTCGAAATTAGCAAATATTTGAATGTATCCTTCACTGTCTCGTATTATCCATTATTTATGTATCATGAAAGCGAGATGGGTAAAAATGGCGGGAATTTGCATAACAAAACGGGTCAGTCGGGGTCCATATACTTGATGAAATAATTTTTATAAATT
>DWNR01002172.1:0-13494 GCA_018250455.1 Polygonus leo | reverse complement strand
AATATTTAAGATTGTATTCTGGTGCACAATAAAGTATAGTTGTTGTTGTTGTTATTGTTAAAATATAAATAACTTGTTATGGAGACAGCTAGTTAAAAATAGAAGTTGAATAAGTGATCGGTATATTTATAATTTTGAAGACGGCCTCAGATGACTAGGAGTTGCCAGGTGGTAGAACTCGTTTAGTTCGACCGGAGAGGAACCACCGCCACCCTCATGATTCTCCGTGAAGCAATGCAAACGAGCATGCGGTCCACCTGATGGTAAGTGGTCACTGCCGCCCATGGAAGTCAGTAATCATCCCCAACTACAATCAAATCATACTTAAGTTCGATCATAGATGCGTTGCTATCCTGAAAACAAAGATGTTCGCCTCGCGTATAAGTGTAGCCGGTAACCACGCCTCTCCAAACCGAAACACAATAATTGCTTCACGGAGGATGATGAGCGTGGCAGTACCACCCCGGTCGAACTACAAGAGTTCTACCACCTACCACATAAAGAAGCTCTGGCCATGCTGCCGGGGACATTTAAACTGTTTGTAATCAACTGCTATGAGGCAAATATGTAGTTTCAGTTTTGTATAGAGGTCATAGTTTTAATCACCAGCCAATCACTGCTAAATTCGTTCACTAAATAACACTAATCATCCCCCAAGGGAGACAACGACCTTCGTTCACAAGTTAAAAGTCCTCTAGACTAACGAAAGTGTTTCGGAATAATAAACAGTAAAAGCTCTCCAAACGCCAGATAAGTTGTTATCTGAGCGAAAATCAATACAATACGCAATCTATGGCCCTTGTGTCGCGATAATGTCAGAACGCTTGATAATAAACCTTATTTGCGATGAAACTTTGAGAAACATTTCAATACGTTTCGTTATACCGAATCAAAATATATTATGAGAATGTTTTTTACATTAATTTCGCTTTTGTACCATTAGTATTAAACCATAAGTAGTCTTAAACTTGGTCCCCTAAAAAAACAATTCGTGTGTCTGGAGATATTTGGTTACCGGCCATGCTGAAACACGAGTCGATCTTTGTATTTAAGGGATACAAGGCATCTGAGCAGACCTCAGGTGGCACATCATTCGTAATCGGCATTGATCACAATATAATATCACCTACCCCGTTAGGGATTTGGCGTGAAGATGTGTGTATGTGTGTGTGTGATCACAAATGTTTCAGTGGCAGTGACCATACAGGTAGATTGCAAGCTCCTGTATTTTATATATAAAAATCCCTATGATTTTTGAAAGTTCCACTCGATTTCCCTAAGATGCCATCATCAGATCATGGTTACTTTATCATGGGACCATCTTTTGAATATCTCCTTTCCAATAAAAATGAATAATTAAAATCTGTTCATAAACGACTAAGTTATCCGCGAACATACATAGAAAAACATATACCATCGAATTGAAGTCTATTTCTACATTGTTTTTTTGAAGTCTTGAAGTCTATAAAAAAATTGAAAATTCTATTTTTTTTTATTGTGTACAGGTAGCAAACGAGCATGCAGTTCACCTGGTGATAAGTGGTCACTGCCGCCATGGACATTATTAGTCATCCCAAATGCGTTACTACCCTTGGGGACTAAGATGTTCACCTCGTTTGTAAGTATAGCCGGCAACCACGCTTCTCCAAACTGAAACACAATAAATTGCTTCACGGAGTATTGTGAGGGTGGCCGTGGTACCTCCCCGGTTGAACTATATGAGTTCTACCATCTGCTAAAATGAAACTGGTGAGCCTGTTTAACGTTAAAAACAATTACGTAAAACTAAATTACCTACATTACAAAAATAAGTACAATCTAATCAGTCCTATTAA
Organism: Polygonus leo; assembly: GCA_018250455.1. NCBI lineage: Eukaryota > Metazoa > Arthropoda > Insecta > Lepidoptera > Hesperiidae > Polygonus > Polygonus leo. The sequence continues at coordinate 11,659 of DWNR01002172.1, read as the reverse complement.
TAGGCCATCCTTTTGCATATTTGTTTTTGCTGATATTAAAAGCCGCTATTTATAAAACAACCTGCTGTTGGCAACCCATATCATGTTATCCTGAACTGCCAAGATAATGCTTTGAAGGTGTACTCAAGAATTATATTGTGTAAAAAAACCTTGTACTTAAATAATGCAAATGAAAAACAAAAAAAGAGAATATATTGTCAAGAGTCTCCGAAATCGGCGTGTTTGTATGAAGAAAGTTATGAAAGTGGAAGAAGCTAGGCAAGTAGGTATGTCAGAGCCGTGCCATTTGGCACTCGATACTCTCTGCCTACCCCATTAGGGATTTAGCGTGAAGATATGTGTGTGAAAAACAAAAAACCCGAGTGCTTAAAGAAATGACAAATGTCTTTCGTAAATTTCCAATAACATTCTTACTGGTTTGACATGTGGTAAAACTCGTGTAATTCGACCGGGGAGGTAACACCGCCGTCTTCATAATCCTCCGTAAAGCAATTATTCTTGTGTTTCGGTGTGGAGAGATGCAGTCCACGTGATGGTAAGTGGTCACTGCCGCCCTTGAACATCAGTAATCATCCCCAAGCACAATTAAATACCTACGTTGCTACCCCTGAGGATTAGATGTTCGCCTCGTGCATAAGTATAGCCGGCAACCACGCCTCTCCAAACCGAAACACAAGAGATGTTTCACGGAGGATTATGAAGGTGGCGGTGGTACCGCCCTACCTACCCCTTCAGATAGGGAAGCTTAAAAGTTAGTGTCAAAATCATTACCCTTTAGTTCTTCATACGGGAACAAAGGACGACTTGGTTCAAAATAAACGAGGTTATCTATGAGCGACAATGACTGTGAAATAAGGTTACGGCCACGGCAACATCAAGGTGTCGATTCAATGTCATGATAGCGGTGTTACCATATGTCGTAATTACTGAAGGATTTCTGAGCTTTTTAGGGTTTCGTACCCATCGGTTGCCACCGGGATAAGATTACTAAGACTGGGCTGTCTATACATCCGTTAGTCTGTCAATGGGATTTATCTCCTGTATAGGTAGATATATATTACTATGGCCGGTACAACAACAAACACTAAAAAAAACCGTTTAATAAAAACGTTAAAAATAAAGGGTCTTCCCCGTGAAGAAACTAGTACTTTTGGCATTTTTTCAGCTTGTCCCTTGAACAATTTTGGATTTGATTATAAGGTTACGGCCACGACAATATCAAGGTGTCGATTCAATGTTATGATAGCGGTTTTACCATATGCCGTAATTACTGAAGGATTTCTGAGAAGCTTTTTAAGGTAAAATAACAACTGCTGTGCGGCGGGAATGGGTGTGGCCGTGGGAAATTTGGGACTCTTAAAAAGGTGGTAAAGGGGCTCTTCTTCAAATCCGGTGATACATTGGTGATGCAAATGTGTGACTGAGATCATTTCATTATCTATAAAAAATGCCAAAAAATCACGTTTATTATATGAGAGCCCTAATTAAATATTTATTTTACTCTGTTTTTAGTATTTGTTGTTATAGCGGCAATAGAACTACATCATCTGTGAAAATTTCAAGTGTCTAGCTATCATGAGATATAGCCTGGTGACTGACAGACGGACAGCGAAGTCTTCGGGACCCTTTCGGGACCCTTTGAATCCGCCAACAAAAAAGGTAAAGCTTGCAGTATTTTATCAAAAACATTTTTTTATTGTGTAGAGCAGCAAACGAGCTTGCAATCCACCTGATGGTAAGTGGACACCTCCAAACCGAAACACAATAAATTGGTTCACGGAGGATTATGAGGGTGGCGGTGGTACCTCCCCGGTTGAACTACACGAGTTCTATCACCGGACAACAATGTCTGATTCAGGTGTCTGTAATTACTCCTACTTAAAATAGTTCAAATGATTTTGGCGCCACTAACAGAATACACAAAATATTTTTATGAGCATTTCCTCGTCATTTCAAATTGTACGCAGAATATTTTCATATTTTTAGACTCACTCTGTAAAAATCTCTATTTTTACGCGACTGTCCCAGAAACATAGTAATGTTTTTCAAGTATACATTTATAATTTGTACGCTGATATTAATATTATGTTCTCTTTAATATTTACAGACCAGATGGACTGACGACCTGAAGAAGACGGCGGGAAACCGCTGGACTCAGAGGGCACGCGACCGGTTAGAGTGGCGCCTATTAGGGGAGGCCTATGTCCAGCAGTGGACCTCAAAGGCTGATGGATGGATGATGGATGAATACAGATTTAAATATTTTAAATGTCGTTAGATGTATTTTGGGAATTCAAAAGTGTACATGTAGCTCATTGAAAGTTTATCTAATCTGCAAAGGAGTTTGTTAATCTTATTATACTGTCGAGTATTTCAAGAGTAACATAAATAAAAAAACAGTAATAACCATTCTAATAGCCTAATTTTGACCTTTCAATCTGTAATGCTGGAATCAAATCGAATGCCTAAAGCTGTTACTATACTATAATGTCATGTAGGGTAAAACCGAGATAGACAGATGACCGATTTCAATTACTGTAGTTTCGCAGATCACTAGCTATTGTATAAAAACCTATGAAAATACTTACCTACTATTAATTGTCTCTTAGTTGTCTTTGCCGCATGTCTTTGTATGATTGCATGGAATGGCAAAGTACAATCAAAGTTATCGAAGGTTAGATGCCGTTTTTCGGCGGGCTATCAATCCCAGACGTAATTTATATATAGGCATCTATCCTGTATATACTTTAAAATATTGATTTTTGTTTTTGTTTTTCACAAAGTAAACAAAACCGAAGTATTTGTTAGATATATTTTTTTTTGTTTTTGGTTCTAGACAATACAAACCAATTTCGAAAAGTGTGGCATTTATCTCCATATTCTCGCAGGGAAAAACCAGGTGACCCTAGAAGTGATTTCACTCATCACAAACATGAAAATCATTCAGGCAAAGTTACAGTTTCTTTACATTTTTCTGTGGAAATCAATTATTTCACATAATTCTAGATTATATTATTATCCTTATACATTCGAAAATCGGAATTCGACGCCTTAAATCCCAAAAATAGAATTCTGTACAATCGTGCAATCTAGAGTTATGGTCTAACAAAGATTAACATAAAAAACCCGCTGTTTATTTAGATTTGTTGTCATACGGCTAATGAAGAATCTGATAAGTTGTCTGGTGGTCTGATGGTACTAAAATAAGTAGCCACCATCGCCTATAAGCATACTTCTAGTTGTCGCACGCAATCTATTGTCGGCTTTTAAGGAAAGCTCCATTGTACAAGAATGGTAAAAATACTCTTACTAGATGATCTTGAATTTGAATTTTAATTGTGTTACTGACAATTCAAGGTCATGGTCTCTTCTCTAAGAATTGAAGATGGGTTTCTAATCTAGAAATTAGTTAATCTCAATTCACCGCATCGTTATCTTTATGACACGTATTACCTAGATATTTCGTTACAAAATAGAATAGTACCTTGCTACTGATAACATTTTGCTATAAATAAAGTCTTCTGAATAATTTCGTGTTTCTAAGCACTGCAAAAAGAAAAATACTGAACACAATATAGTGAAAGAATATTTAAATAAGAATCTATTATAATTTTCTATTAAGATTCGGTTTCTTTGTAAGTTTATTTTAGAAATAACTTAGTACATGAAGAAAGTTAGATAATTACATTGGGGTTAAGAAAAGACACCCATACATAAAGGTTCGTGAAAAAGGCTAAGATCCGCGCCATAAGGCTTCATCTTGAATTTGTGAGTCGCTTTTCCGTTTTCGTGCAAAAAATCACGCATTCCTCAAAAATTTAAATGTAAAAACAAATTCTGTGGATTGATTACAGGATTGTGACACTTATACTCTTCAGAAACCTTCATGTTAACCAGAATTCGATTCTATTTATATGGCAAAGCTTAAAATATGCTGGATATAATCGTCGGCACAAAAAATATTTTACCGTAATTCCAGGCTTCAGATGTAAAGAGGGCATGGGTGCAAAAATATAACTTACACTCACACTACACTGCACATCGATTTGTTGCAAAATTAAATGTCTTTTTTATTAATCGCGAGTAATGGATCGGGCGCGAAAAATCGGGTTCATCCGACGCATGTTTCGAATGAAATGTTTTGGTCGGTGCTGGATGCTAGTGCAAGTCTCTAGTCAATATAATGATCGGTTTAATAATATGGTAACAGCGCCATCTATGAAGCATCCTTCGTACTACTTTCTTAGATGGTTAACTGCCCACTGTTGTATCATGATAAGAAAATAAATGAAGATTGTATTTTTTATTTGCTTCAACTTTTATTCATTTTAAAATTAATTAGGTAGTTTATGTAGAGTTATATGTAAAATTGTACATAATTGGTAAACAATAATGAACAAAAGTCAAATATGATATGACGAATGAAAAGAAATTGTATATGCCATCTGTGGACGAAATAAGAAACTTTTACAATGTTGAGCTAGCTAACAGATGTTGTTGATTACACCCAATGGGAGCGAAGGGCGCGGTCGTACACATGCGCATTGGAGGGGCGATACCTACTTCACTCAATGAAAATAATCAGTTCAATAGTAGGTAGGCGCTGATATCGTGTGGTGTTCCTTCAGTCCGTGACGCGTTTGCGAAAATTCACCGCGTTACCGCCTACACGCGATTCAAAAATAAACTTTCGTGTTAGTGCATTTGTGATTGGATTTGAGAAAAATGACCAACGCGCCGGTGAAAAAAGTGCCTATACACTTGCAGGTGAGAAGCGCAAATTATTTTAATTAAATCATTGTTTTTAATTTTTACATAAAAAGGAAAAAGAAAGTGTTCGCTTAACTTGCTAATTATTCCGTGCATAAATTAATGTGAATTGATTTTAATTCCTTTCATTTTTGTGTTGTTGTCTTACCGGAGTTCTCACGCGTGAAAAGTGTGACCCAAATTGTAACAAAATTAGGTTGCCGGGCGGTGGCAAGAGGTTTCATTTACTATTCTTATCTAGCATTCGTTTAAATATATATTATTCGTTTTGATAAAATTGTATTTTAAACAAAATATCCGATCTTTCTGCATTGACGTGATATCGTATGCTATCGCTAAATTTATTGCTTACTTTGCTTAGTTTTATGGTCATTTTAATGGAATCGCATTACTGATATGCATATTGTAGCCATTATTTTCAACGTAACTTCAGTCAATCAAATGTCCTAGTCTGTATAGACACTGTCTATTAGACAGGTATTTAATAATAACGGAATATAACCCAAAACGAGTAAAAGCCGGGTAGGTATAACAAAAACTGGCAACATCTATTTATTGGCATATTGCAAAAAGTAGGAACCAAGCTAGACTTAAAAAACGTCATAGCAGTACATTTTGGTCACATCTCGTCCGGTGAATGACCTCGGCTGTAACAATAGTGCCACAGATAGTACAAATTAAGGGAGGCTGGCAAGGGGAGGTGACATGCGCAATGAGGTCGAAGCTTAAAGGTACCTTTCAAGGGAGATCGAAGGGCGCAGACCACGGTTACGTCAAACACGTCACTTGGGTACCTACCTAAAATGTACGTTATTTGAGTATCTGATATATACGGCAATTTGAAAAGGTGGTAGAACTAATGTAGTTCGACCGGAGAAACACCACCGCCACCCTCATTATCCTCCGTGAACCAATTTATTGTGTTTCGGTTTGGATAGGCGTGGTTGCCGGCTATCCTTAAACACGAGGCGAACACCTTAGTCCTCAAGGGTAGCAATGCATTTGTGGTGAATCTCACGTACTATTCAATCGTACTCAGAGATGATTACTAATGTCCATGGGCGGCAGTAACTACTTACCATCAGGTGGACTGCATGCTAGTTTGCTACCTTTAAGAGAAACAAAATTGTTAATATTAAAAATCATTTTCTATGCCCTTGCTACACTCTACTGGATTCCCAGTGTCGTGGGTGCTATGTACACATGCAAATACGTGTAGACGAACAGTCAGACACAAAACTAAATTGATCTGATTTCTTAGTGGAATCACACACATACACATCTTCATCCCAAATTCCTAACGGGGTAAGCAGAGAGTAAGAGTCTCCGAAATCGGCGTGTTTGTATGAGAAGAGTTATGAAACTGGAAGAAGAGAGGCAAGTATGTCAGAACCGTGCCATTTGGCACTCGATACTCTTAGTGAAATCAGATTTTAAAAATTGATCCCAAGTTCAATACAACGAAAGTAAAGGTGCTTAAAGATATTGAACTTTTGACCCTTAGTCCACCACTTCAAATTTGAGGAGATGAGTTGTACCACCTATACAGTATTCAAATTCAGTGGCGTAGCATGCCTTAGACGGGCTCTGTATCGAAATTTTTTGGGGGGCCCAAATTTAGGACACTTTCGGGGCCCCGTAGCTCCGGGGCCCCGCATCGTTAATACAGCTGATACGGCAGTAGCTACGCCCCTGCTCAGGTCATATCCTACGAGGATATGAGCGATATTTGTACTTGTTTCTGCATTTTAATAAATATGTCAATAAAAAGAATGATAGTTTTGTTTTTATATAGAAGTGACAAACGAGCATGCAGTCCACTTGATGGTACGTGGTCAACCACAGATGCGTTGCAACCCTTGACAACTAAGATGTCCGCCTCGTGTCTAAGTACTGCCGACAACCCGACGGCTCTTAACCGAAACACAATAAATTGCTTCACGGAGGATTATGAGAGTTGCGGTGGTACTACCCCGGTCGAACTACATGAGTTCTACACAAACACACATGGACATATGTTCACATCAGATAGACTGCATTTTAAAGTAATCATAAATCAATGTATAATTGTATATGTACATAGAATTTATACCTACAGTGATGTCAGGTCATAAACTCATTACTGCCAGGGCTATTAATTTCAAGGTTAATTTGTTTAGCGGCCTATGAAACACCATGTGCGGTTTGTCTTGACGTTGATACGCAATAATATTATACGTACTAGCCGACCCGGCAAACGTTATGCCATCTAAATAAAAATACAAATATCGCTATTAAAAATAAGGCTTGATGGTAGAAGCGTGAAAATTTTGGGTTGTATGTGTTTTTCAATGCCACATCATAAAAAATAAAAAAATTTGTCCAAAAAATAAAAAAATTGGGTGGACCATCATTACCATTAAGGTGTATAAAAAATAGAGAACAAACTATTCTTAGACCTACTGAATATACATATAAAATTTCATCAAAATCGGTTTAGCCGTTCCGGAGGGGCATGGTACCTAAAACTGTGACACGAGAACTTTGTATATTAGACTAGCTGTGCCCGCGGCTCCACCCGCGTGGATTTCGGTCTGTGTCTGCCGCTTACGGAATTCCATGCGTTTAAGTATGGCCGGCAACCACGCCTCTCCAAACCGAAACACAATATATTGCTTCACGGAAAATTATGAAGTTGGTGTTGGTGGTGGTTCCTCCCCGGTCGAACTACATGAGTTATACCACTTGGAAAAAAAAACTCTATGCATATCAATCTGGTGACCGCTGAGTATTTCAGAGTATGTGACTTAGTCGTAGCCTGGGAGAGAGGTTGGGGGCTCAATGAGGGGATTCTCCTCCCACTCAATGCTCCAAGTAGTGAACGATTTTCAAGTACCCATAAAACTCTTTATAGCATTGATCGCCGATTATGGCATAAGAACAAAAAGACTGCTGGCTTGCGTACGTTTTTTAGAAACTGAATGACGTATACATGCTTTTTTTTATTGTCTTGAGATAGCAAATGAGCATGCAGTCCACCTGATGGTAAGTGGTCACTGCCGCCCATAGACATTAGTAATCATCCCCGAGTACGAATAAATCGTACTTGAGGTTGACCACAAATTCGTTGCTATCCTTGAGGACTAAGATTTTCGCCTCGAGTTTAAGTAAGTAGCCGGCAACCACGCCTCTCCAAACCAAAACACAATAAATTGCTTTACGGAGGATTATGAGGGTGGCGGTGGTACCTCCCTGGTTAACCTACATCAGTTCTACCACCTAATAAAAATGTATTTTTTAATATTGTCAGCTATTTCCCCGTAGACCAGAATTTAATTGAAACTAAATCCTACATACAATACGAAGTACCCGAATAAATAATTAGAAGTCTATGCGATTACTAACATATGGCTAAGAGTGTCATCTGGGGTCCTCTGTCAACATAATATCACTGATCGACCTTCGATATACGAATGGGAAGGGTTCAAAGGAACGAAAGGGCTCAAAGTGCCCAAGATTACGTGTGAAGGGCTTATTGTGGTGCTTCACATTGATTGAAGGGCGGGATATTGCAAACAAACTCGAAACCCCATTTGGTCATGTGGAATAACTCAAAACGACTATTTAAATAGTTTATTGGCTATATTTTTGGAACTGCGAGAGTCATTAGAACAGTATTAAAATATTATCTATATGTAATAATGCCTGGTGGTACAATTTGACAAGACAAGATTATCTTGTCAAGTTGTCGTTCGTATAAACACGAGGCGAATATTCTAGGCCTCCGGAGTAGCAATGCATGTGTAACAACATGCATGTGTAACTTCAGTTACATCGCTTATGATGATAAGGAGCAGTATTCTGTTTTTAATTTTATATTTTCGACTTTTTATATTTTTGACGTCACAGATACTTATAACCCTACATTTTCACTTTTCTACAACCAAACCCAAATTTTGGTATTTTTGTATTTTAATGTTGTAAGGTGTACTTATAATAACGTAGTGATATAAATCGAGTCGATTTTAATAGATTTTTCTTAAAATATATATATATATTTAACTCGTACAACATATTATATGTCTTTATCTTTTCTAAAGTAATCTTTTTATAAATACCGCTAAAGCGTACCGTTAAATAACTTGCATTAGTTCCGTACCGAATGCTTCTCGAAGCGTATAAACTATTTCCTTTCTACATGTCATGAGCAGTAATATATCTTGGAGATTAAATCCCTACGGCTTGTTGCTCGGTTAGGCAGAAGGCGGGTCGGATAGGAGCGACTTTACTTTTTAAGCGACTTTAAAAAATGAGTTCTATGTTCATCAATTATGTAATTTCCTTCAATTCTGAGCAAATTTCAAAATAATTGTTTGGTTTTAAATCGACTTAAAAAAGAAGGAGAAAGTAACAAGCGATAGACTATGACTATTAGATTAACGTCATCTATGAGTATGTGCATTTTTTTATGGCGTAAAGCAGCAAACGAGCATGCAGTCCATCTGGTGGTAAGTGGCCACTGCCACCCATGGACATCAGTAATCATCTTTAAGTACGATTGAGTCATACCTAAGTTTGATCACAGATGCGTTGCTACCCTTGAGGACTAAGATTTTCGCCTCGTGTTTAAGTATAGCCGGCAACCACGCCTCTCCATACCGAAACAATAAATTGCTTCACGGAGGATTATGAGGGTGGCGGTGGTACCTCCCCGGTCGAACTACATGAGTTCTACCACCTGCTAAATAAGATTGATTTTAATCAGCACTAAATAAAATTGAAGATGTTCTAGATTTAAATGTCATCACCACAACATATTGTTCCACTGCTGGGCGTGGGTCTCTGCTCACAACGAGAAGGATTTAGGTCACAGTCTACCGCAAACGCTAAGTGGGTATTGGTAGGTGTCACACATCATTGACATTTTTAATGATCTCTAACACGATTATTTTACCTAATATTAGTGTCATTAGGTAAAGAAATATTCCTCCATAATATATGTATCCATATATAATGTAGGAATGTTATTCAAGGTAGGAATGTGCACTTTTTTAATTCCTATCTCAACGTACCTTAGCTTAACCTCAGTCCCAATCTTCTTTATTGCATTTTCTTGACGCCTCAGCTATTAAAATAACCCGTCAATAACGTAAATGGAGGAGGAATCCAATTTCATTTTGCGGGATGTTTCTTAATGCTAAGAGCATTAAGAAACATGCCGCAAGCGAATCTATTCTTGCTGGGGTGCTCCCCTCGCGAGGGTCGTAAACCATGATTTATGGTGACTTTCAACTCAGACATTCTGCGGTATTCATGGGATTACTTGGAAGTGTGTTGTGTACTTGTTTAAGCTTAAGTGGAAAGTGTTAAGCTTTAAGTTTTAAGATATTTTTCGCTGAGTTATTTTTTTGTTTGATTTTCTTCGTATGGAGGTGGCAAGAATCGTCGATGTAGGTAAGTGAAATTCCGCTCATGGACTAAACTAAAATCAATCTTGAATAGAAAATATATAACTTGAGGTTGATAACAGACGCGACGACTGAGATGGTCGCCTTTCCGACCAAGGAAATAGTATGACTATCATCCGGTAAAATAAAAATTTTAAACAAAAGTGGTGATTTTTTTTTAATTATAGGTATTTATTTAGGTTCCATACAGAGCAAACATACATCACTGAAATCCAGTATTGTAATCCATAGCTAGTATGCAATGTTTACCTATTAATGTCTGTAATTTACTGCCTTTGTGCATTTAAATGTAAAATTTTATAAATCTAGTTCAAAAGTTTGTATTCTACCTATTTTAAAGAAAGTAGATATATTATTTTGCTTTGTAACTAGGCCCTTCTTTAATTATGAACGTTTGTCCGTTACCCCGCACTTAAACAAGACTTTGTTGAGTGGTGGACGAACCCTTTATACGGTTCCACCTGTCTGATCAAGCTGTCATATCTATTGATATACCTAACCTGAGTTAGAACCCAGTATATTAATTCGCTGACGACTGCGCCATGCGGGCAGTCAGCCGCAACAACGATTTTATAAGTGTTTTACTAACGTAACACACCTGCTGAAAGTACTGCGCTAGTTATTCGATGGCTGATTCATAGTATTTGTTTGGACCAAACGGAACGGCTCGAAACCGAAACCGTTGGCATAACGTGGCGTCTTATTGTACGGGCAACGTCCGCATGGCAATCGTCATTCCACAACACACGGTAAAATACGTCACGCGTGACGTGCTGCTTGCTACACAAAACAATACATTGAATGCGTTTTCGTAAAAGGTCGCTCGACGGAAGATTCAGCGCTAGGCCGAACGCGAAGTAATTAAAGTTGACAAAAAACTTGCGAAACTACTAGGTTAGTTTATTTCTGCTGTATTTTCCGCGCATATACTATGGCACTAACGCAGAATGTAACTTAACACGTGTTAAACTGACCACTTTTTATAACAACGCCATTTCAAACGATGCTGGTGCAGTTTGACGTATAATTATCACATTCGTATGATTTTCTAGTAAAGTATGATTCACACCTAAACGGGCTACAAGTCTATCTTGAAGATTTTACGATAAATACAATGGACCATTGTTATTTAACAATCGTATGTAATCACTTTTATCTATTTATATCTCTATCTAGTAGTCTAGTAGTATTGCCGTCCATAGACATCTATCAGTAACTTCATATCACAGGACTGAAAACTGAAAATATCACTGGCAATCACATTCGACCGAAACTTGAATTGCTAATAGGTAACTGCAATGCTGCAAAAATAGATAGTACTGCCTACCGATTTACTATATGGGTAAAGGAAAGAATGACGAATGGAAGGTTACCAAAACAGATATACAATGCGAATGTGGACGGATGTAGATACCGAGGGAGACTCAGACTGACATTTCATG
>DWNR01002171.1:0-13500 GCA_018250455.1 Polygonus leo | reverse complement strand
GGATTTTGATGCCAACTTGACTAATCTGTCGAGACAATCCCCGGCCGTGTTTTAGGTCATAAAAATTCAACCCCTAAAAGGGAGGGTAGCGGGCAGAGCCGCGGGCACAGCTAGTTTTTTATAAAAAAGTACTACAAGTTATACTTACAGCTGTAAACAGTTTTCTCTGTAAAAACTTGTAAGAGTTAATTGTCTTTGGATCCATTTTACTCACTAACTGTGGCCTTTGTCCCAAACCACTGCAAGGCGCGTCTAGAAGCACCTTATCAAAACAATGTTTTGGGAAAGGTGGTTTGCTGATCTTGCCAACATGTTCTTCAGAGCAACACTTGGTGGAATCAAATGCAAATGCTTTGACACACGTAATGCCATGCAATTCACAATTTTCTGTGATTTTCTTTACTTTAGAGTCTGTTTTGTCGATTGCCATAATGTGCGCCTGTAAAAGTATGATTTTTTAAAAATAGGAATGCTAAAATTAGAAAACAGGTATAGAGATTAGGGATAAGTTCAAATAAGTCACATATTCAATTAAAAACCAAACTGTTAAGACAATACAAAAAAAATTACTAATTTTCAAAACCTATAATTTTGAAAAATATAAGTGTAAAGTAATGTATTGATGTTTGCCACTATGAAGATTTAGTTTAGTACAATACTCTAGGGTAGGTTTATTGTAAGTAAAGTGATTAAAAATTCTGTTATATACCTTATTACTAGACATTTCAGCTAAGTGTGTGGTCTTATTGCCCGGTGCAGCACACATATCCAATATGTACTCATCTGGCTGAGCATTCACCACCCATCCAGTCACAATTGATGGCAAGTTCTGTAAAAGTACCTCACCTTTAGGAAAAATTGTTTCATTCACTACTGGCAACCTTGATTCAGGGAGTAATGTATGAACAGCTATGCCACTAAAACAGAACAGAGTTCCATATCTAGTATTACAAAAGGTGTTGAAATTTAAATATTAAGTTTAATAATGAAAATGCTACTTTTATAGTACAAGTCCCAAATTTACAAATAGTTTGGTTTTGCAAAGATTGAAAAAATCTCAAGTTTTAGTTATGTACAAAATAAAATATATTTGACATATTGTTATGCCTGCATTCCCTACGATATGTGAGATAGAAGTAGTCAATTTAGGCACCATGAGTCAAAGGACACCAAAAAGCGAAATAAAATCTCAAGGTGCGGTAAGTGGCTGGCTATATGTTTCTTGTTTGTTTATGTAAATTAAAACCATCAACTATTTATGTATATTTTGTACCTTCTTCCTACTACAATAGTTTGTAGCAGGTTATATACCTAGAAGCTAAGGTAGTTCTGATGGAAATACTTTATGATTACACTAGTTGTCCTGCCAGTAAATTTTAAAATGAAATAAAGAAAATAATGATTTGATTAATGATCAAAATAAAATGTAGCCAATATTTTAAGTTGAGCAATGCTACATATCTGTGAGAAATTTAATTAAAATTAATGTGGAAGTTTTGGAAATTAGCCTGGATAAACATCATGACATGAGATTTTTATATACAGAGATATTATATATGATTTTGAAATACAGTCATGAAAAATATTTACCTTGGCTGCACTCCATTATCAAACAAATCATAGCGTAACATCTTGAGATACCCTATTCCAACAAACTGCTTTCTACCCGTATATGGAATTTTAAGACCCCTTTTACATTTTCCATCCAAGTCTCCATATATATCAATTTTCTCATTCACCTTATAATCTGTAATAGGCCATTTTCTCTTACTGACACGAGATTTAATTTACATAAAAAATAAACATCTTAAAATCTTCGTTAAATAATGCCCCAACTTTTTGCTCTCGTAAAATATATGGCTTTATAATTACCTGGTGGAAGCCCTAGAACTCCAGGAGCATACACATGAGCACCCCTCAATACAGCAGCTGCACATAATGCATCTACAATAACCTCTTTTCCAGTTTTTTCCACAGATTCCTCCAACTTCCATTGCTCAAGTATCAAACAATCAGATTTTAAGAAATAGAACTTGGGGATTTCTGATACTTTGAGCTCTTTACTTTGCTGCAATTTAACATTATAATTGGAATATGAAGATCTTGTAATACAAAACTATTAAATTAATTATTATTAAACATTTGTGGTCATCTCTAGTAAGGTTAAATTTAATTTACCTCTGTTAACAGCTGTGTTAGTTTCTCCAAATCATTGCTTTTTAATTTATTTATTCTAAATGCAGTATATTTTGGGGTTTCCGTAAGCCAGTTCTGAATGGAATGCATGGTGTAGGATGATTTTACTTTTAAAGTTACCTAAAGTATCCTTTTAACGTGTATACTAACATTAACATAATAATTAACATTCATTTTTTTTCAATACGACTAAATTGAAAGTAGAATGCACGAGATCTAACAACCTTTAAAATAAATTTAAAATTTATTTTGGTTATTATAAAACCGACGTACTTTACTATTTTGATGTCACTAACTCACTGTCAATGTCAATGCCAATGTCAGTGGCTGTCATTGCTGTTTGGTTCTGTACTAAGTACTAATATAGTTATCTGTGGTTCTGTACATCGGAATATCAATATGTACTATGTTTTATCGTGTTCAATTTTAGAACTCATAGTCACACACTATTATTATAGGTAAAGATGATAAATTCCATTGAACATATTGTTATTCGTAAGCGATTACTTAGACATAATTGCTCATAAAACAATAACTGTTGGTTTATATTTTTATTTTTATGTTTTTGGTTTTTACTGAAGGTAAATAATATTGTAAACAAGATTCAGTATTCTTTTACATTCAAATGCACTGGTTATAACGCATTTCGAATGAAACCAATAAGTACTATAATAATATACCTATACAGGAATGAAACATATGCGATACTTTTACAATGCGATAAAACAATAGATTCATCCAATTTTTTAATTATATGAGGCTACTATTAGCTATTTTACAGACTGTACTTAAATTATTGGATTATTTGGCTATGCCCAAGATAATAATTCTAATATCATATTATTTTGATTCTATATATTTATCTACTATAAAGTAATAATTACTTTAGAATACATATTGCAAAGAGAAACATTGAAATATTTTTATTTTGTAATTAAAAGATAACAACATTGTCTTTCCTTTGTACAGCTTTTCGGAGAAAAAAATAGATAGGGTAAACTAACTAATAACTGACCATTTAAGCGCTTTGAGTATATTGAATCGTCACAATTACAACAGGTTTATTTAAAATATGCCGCAATCAGCTCTTTAGCATTTGTATGCCTAATACATTAGTACCCACCAAACCTACATAGGACACATTTTCTATTAGTTTAGAAGTTCTCAGCTTTTTTTTATCAAATTAAGGTAGAAAAGGAGCATGGATATTAGTAATAATTCCCAAGTTCGATTTAATCGTACCTAAGGTTGAGTTCAGATGAGTTGCTACTCCTGAGGACTAAGATGTTCGCTTCGTTCGTAAGTATGCTGCCAACTACAGCTCTCCAAACAGCAAAGAATTGCTTCACGGAGGATAACGAGGGTGGCGGCAGTAGGGTGGTGGTAGTACCTTTCTGGACGAACTACACGAGTTCTACCATATTCTAATCTGATTTATATTCGAAGGTCAGGCTCAAATAATTATGAAAAAATGGACGCTATACTGAGGCCATTGTAATATAATCCTCAAAATTGGCTTACAATAAAGGAGTAATATGACAATAAATATACTGATCAATTGCGAATTTTCTCCTTTTTAGAAGTCGGTTAATCAGTAACTGATATGTTACGTGTTAGTTATTGGACATAACATAAATTGTAAAAATGAACAAATTAAAAGAAACATTAAAGGCTTTTCGATCAAATATTATCAGGAAAATTTATCAAATATCAACGTAAATATTTCGCGTGTATAACGCGCGTAACTGTGTAATATATTATAGAATGTGTTAGAAAACGCTTCTTGTATTTAGGAAATATAATTGCTGGAATCAATTGTCAACACTGCTTTGCACATTTACTATTTTTTTTATTAATATTGTTTAATAAAACAATCATTCTTATCGTTCTTTTACAAAATCTCACTTGTTCACTTCCTGTTAGAATGTTAATTAATAACTAATTAACTAATTCACAAATAGAGAGCAACTCTATTTGTGATTTTTGTGATTCATGACACAATAAGGAATTAAAGTAAAAGCTTATAGACTATTATATAATATTAAAAAGCTTATATAATATTAAAAATTAAATTTAAGGGATGTTTATCATAATAACTTCTTCTTAGTGGCAGTTTCTCTGGAATAAGCGGATACACTTATTGAAAGAGGCTAGTTATACCTGGTCTTTCCCAATTTTTGTAAAAATAAAAAATAAACAACTTATTTTGGTGTTTGGTCGATAAAATAACATGCAGATAATTTCGATATTCTTCAACTAAACACTATGGAAATGAATATATGGACATGAAAGATTTTTTAAAAGTGGTAGTTTTTTCCTTTCGATATCTTATTTTTTAATAAAAATGTGTATTGAAAAAAATAAGTAACCAACAGATCTAAATAGTCACTTTCATTTATTTCTCACTGGCCACTTTTTGCCGATACGTGGCATAGGCACGAACGACTTCCACGTTCGCCGCCATTTTGACATCCAGCGAATTGTAGAGACTTCACTGGATTGAAGCGTTTTTTCTTCATATTGCATAGATTTCTTTCTGAAAATGTAAGTAAAACAGAAACAATTATTACCAATTCCATAATTATTCATCAATAGACAAGTTTAACAGTGATATTACATTACAATCCTGGGGTGGTGACCGCAACAGAATTACCAACGGCGATGTCAGCCAATCTTTGTCACAAAATTCTGTTGATGAATAATTAGAACAGTTTAAGTGCTCGTATAAACGTTTTTCTTGTTATCTAACTTAAATTAAGTCTGTTGTATAGTCCGAACTGTTTTCTTATTTCGTCGTAGAGATGTGTACTATGCATGTACTTGCCATGTCATTATCATTGATTATAGTAACGTATAGACTGATGGATGAGTCAGACTGAATAGGGATTCTATTAATCGTGTAACTCCTTTTTTCAGACTACATAAAAAGCTGCAAAATGGGGAATATGTTTGCAAATTTATTTAAAGGCCTATTTGGCAAGAAAGAAATGAGAATATTGATGGTGGGTTTGGATGCAGCTGGTAAAACCACAATCCTATATAAACTAAAATTAGGCGAAATTGTTACAACAATTCCCACTATTGGTGAGTATTATTCATATTATTTTGATTAATTATAAATATTATATTAATTTAATAATATAAAATTTCACAATTTTTTATACTTATTTTGCTATATTTGCTAAATACTATTATTTGAGTGATAATTGTGAAGTTGAAACAAAAGACCAGATATAAAAATTAATTTAAAGTTAATGTAATTTCATAATTCATATTTTTGGAATTTGAATTGAAAATTGAATTCATTTAATATTATTATAATTAATATTACTAATAACTAAATTCTATTGATCTCTTGGTACTATGATTATAAAACAAATGGATATATTTATTATAAAATTCTATTAAAAGCTTATTATTATATACTTAATATCTATGTACATTTGTGCTCAAAAACAAGACTGGTATATATTATCATGTCATGCTTTTATAATATGCTGTAACCTGTTTTAAACATTAATATATATAGGTCAAGGTTATTATCTTAATTTTCTTAATAATATGTGTGTATTCAAATAAAATGTTGGTTTATATATTAGAAACAGTGTTATAGCTAACAATGTATTAAATTGTATCATTCATTTCAATAACATATGGCAACTAATAATATGGTGTGGTCTGAGCTAAGCATTATTATCAACTCATTGTGGGCAAAGTTTAAACAGTGTATAAAGCATAATCAGTATTACATAGTATGATAATGTAAGGTGACACTAAAACCAAAAATTAGTATATAATAGTGCATTCATTGCAAATATTGCTCCACTAAGGTGTGGCAGTAATTTTTCATTATATCTTTTTTGTGCATTGGCAGTACCTTGCTTCTGTAAGTTCTAATAGGCAGCTACTTTCCATATATCGTGATACACTTGCCTCATTGTTATATTTAAATATAAAAAAAAAAAAAATTTTTTCTTTGCATATTTAAAAAAAACTACTGCCACTCTACTTTTTACCATATAGCAGTGGTGCTGCTATGTTTATTCGTGAATCTGCTTTTCTATTCTTCAAGAGTCTTGTGTTTAACTTTTACATATCATCTAAGTCTTCAGATGTGGCTTATATAAAGTGATGTGGTCTATGGACAGCAGTGGCCACTTATCATTATTAATTCTTTTATGATTCAAAAATGATTTAAATCATAAGCTGAAATGTTAGAAGTCAGTAATTTCTCATGATTACTTAATCAGAAAATGTTGAGTCTAGAATGTTGACCAGTATTGTTGCATAATATATCATGTGTACAGGGTATCACCTGTCAGGTATTGACAAATATACAATGATTGCAGGTTTCAATGTGGAGACTGTAGAATACAAAAACATCAGTTTTACTGTGTGGGACGTCGGTGGTCAAGACAAAATCAGACCTCTGTGGAGGCATTACTTCCAAAATACACAGGTTAGTTATAAAAGTTATAATTATATACCATGATTTTATCAGTCATATATGCTATGCGTAAAATAAACAAGTTTATAATAAGTATACTATTGCATACTGGGTAATAAATTGTGACGACACAGATAATGTAGTCACCATTTTGAGTCATTTTTTCTATTAATAAATAAAATCATCATTTGATGTTAGCAAAACAAAACAAAAATAAAGTAACCAAAGGTTATTTTGAAATAATAAAATTTATAGAAATACATATAGTATTTCGATAAATTGTGTACATTTCTACTTTAAAATCATTAATTTTAAGCTTTTAATTTTTGTATGATATATGAGAGGAGATTATTTGAATCACACAAATAGAATGCAGATTTTCTATTCTATCATCAACATGTACTCTGTGAGTTGTCAAGTTTTCTATTACTGGTTTTATATATACATATGATTGATACCGTGGTTCAGGCTATTCTGTTTAAAATTTCATATTAATCTTAATTAACCGATCTACTGGTTAGTTCTGCATCTCTGCAATGAGGAAGATTGTCAATCACAATTAAATATCAATCATGAGTAAAAATAATTTTATGAATACTTTTCTACTTTGTAACTGTGTATTTTGTATTGTAACTGTGCTATTTCTGTGTTTGATTATGAATGTAATGACTCCATAGGTTAAAAATCCATAAAAAAAAAAGAAATATACCTCATTAAATACACTTTTTTTTGCGATGTTTTAAGTAGTAGATCAGAAACTTAACTTATTAAGCATCCCAAGCATATAACAAATGTTATAAGTTCCATTGTTTTTCCCTGCCTTAACAAGAGGCAAAATTACATCATAATTACATTTAATGAACTATCATTATTTCTCACTAATATTCATTAATTAATGATTATTTAACTTTCATCTATTGTCCATGCTTGTCTTTCTTTTAATCAAATAATAAAATTCAATTGAATAGTACCTATATACTTATTTCTATTTATTTATATAAAATTGAGTTTGTATAACATTACTGAACCTTCTCTTTAGCTCTTTTGAATAAGCTTGAAATTTAACAGCACAAATTAGTAGTAACTTTTAAAAACAGCTAAGGTAATGCTACAACCAAACAAATTTATATAATTTCATGGATCTATATCCATTGCATGACATGACAGGCAATGACATTTTAATTAGGATGAAATCTAAACATGATATGATTCATACTTTCATACAGTAAAATTTATATTATTATGATATCATGTGAAATTTTATTAAAAATATATGATTTGGCAGTATGAGGTATTGTATTAGTCATGTGGTGATAAATATATTGAAGTAATTGCAGATAACAAGTTAAAAGATATATCAAATAGTTTTGATTAAAGCATTTTTATTGTTTGAGCTCCATAGTAAGTGTTTATAATCGATTTGCTGGAGTGGTAACTGTTTGGTTGCAGGGTCTCATCTTTGTAGTAGACAGTAACGATCGGGAGCGTATAGGCGAGGCGCGAGAGGAGCTCATGCGGATGTTAAGTGAAGACGAACTACGAGATGCAGTGCTTCTGATCTTTGCAAACAAACAGGTGAGATAAAAAATGTTATAAAAAAACTCTTGATATTTTTTTTTCCTCTCTCCTCTCGCTGTGTGACTTAAAGAATCCCCAAAATTTTATTAAAATGAATTAGACACTTTATGAATAAAAATATGTAAGCTTAGATGGAATAATGGATTTGGCACACTTTAGAACCTCTTTAAACTTAAAATATTCCTTGCCTCAATCAGCATAAAAGACTAACATAAAAATTGCCTGACTATATTGATGATAAATCGGTGGCTAGTTTTGTAAATTAAGTATGCGAAACGAAACAAAAGTAAACGAAATTATTATCAGTATCCTAAATAAAAAGTAATTACATAGTTTACAAATTTCGTTACGAACACCACTGCTGGCCCATCTATAATCTCTCTTTCTGGCTGTATTCTAATAATCGATGGAACAAGTAGATATTAATGATAATATTGATAATAATCGTAATGTCTGAAAATCTCGTTTTTGGTAGTCTCCGAAACATCTTAACAGATTTCAATGCAATTTTGCATATATTAAGAGTCCGAACTTGAGAGCTACAATACTTTTGGACTTAAGATGTGGGGCTGTTGTCGAGTTTTATTAATATAACAAAACTGTCTGCCTAATTCTATTAGCAGGAATATATTTGTATATTTAAGTAAATTTAAATGTTAAATCCAATGTTCCAGTTCATGTTCAATAATCTTTTAGATTATATTATGATTGATAATGTACTTTAATGTTTTTGGGCAATGTTTCAAGATAATCAACATTGTATTCACTGGCACATATTTCATTTTAACAAACAATATACATAATGACGTAATTAAATCAATAAAATAGACAGGAAAAAACAAAGATACAACAAAAAGTGTATAAAAAGTAAATCATTAGCATGAGAACCATTTGGATAGTTGTTAATACTTTCACTTCTTAAGGTGTATTGTTAACGAAGCATTGTATCTGTGCGATAGGATCTTCCAAACGCAATGAACGCGGCCGAGATAACGGACAAGCTGGGCCTGCACTCCTTGCGCAACCGCAACTGGTACATCCAGGCGACATGCGCCACCTCCGGCGACGGGCTCTACGAGGGCCTGGATTGGCTCTCCAACCAGCTGAAGAACGCCAACCGCTAACCGCATGTGCGCTATCAACTCACAGACAAATCTGATTACTGAAAGAGACTATGGTTTAAGATATGTTAACTTTATTTGCTATAAATGAATACAATGTATTATGTGCGGAATCAAATGTATTACCGACGCGTCACCCGGCGACCGAGCTGGCATCGCACTTCGCCGTCGGGTCGATGCCGTATCACAACGTTGCAATAGAAAGTGTACAATCGAGCCAGGGGTCGGCCGTCTCGCGCGCCACCACGCTCCACGCAGACATGCGTTGTACGTTCGATCCCTGATGACGTTGAACAAATATAGTGTGTAAAGTTAATGCAAAATTACAATTTTGTTTATAACTATCAGTAAACAAAACGTACGTTTACACTTAACGAGTGATCGCGCTTTGTGAAGTGGATAGGTATGTGTAGCTGACTCGTGATAAAGTGAATCACAGTATAACATGTTTTATATATAATACTATAATGTGGAATATGTGGAATAAGTTGTCATAATAAAGTATTTAAAGTTAATTCACTTTTATCTTTAATTCATTAGCGTTTACTTAAAGGACACCTGTAGTGACCTAAAGTACTAAGTTGGTCTCTGTAAATCTTAAATTTAGATTACATCTGTGGAGTATGGTACACGGTGTAGTAGAAATTTAAATGTATTAATATGGGTTAATGCCCTCTAATTTGAGCTTTTTTTTAGGAAGACTCGAAGGTAATTTATGGGGAAGGGGACATAGGGGATTGAATGAATCGGTAGGTCCAAGGACGTGCACGTTCCGTGGGCGCCGTCTCCGAGCAGCCGCCATCCGCCGCCCTCCTATTCACATCGCGTGACCTCTTCTTACTATTTGTATTCCAATTTGATTTTGCGGTGATATTTACCATCAATTCGTGTGTATTCCACTTATTATTTGAACGACTTATTGTATGGATGATAGTTTATTTTTATGGAAGTTAACTAGGTAGAGTAAGCTGTTATGTATTTTACAGTCGAACCATTTCAGACCGACGGTTCTCGTTTGTCTGACCCGCTTATTACGATGAACCCGCATTTATAGTTGACTTTACGTGACGGACCGAGATTAGGTTAATATGTATTAGAAAACACTGTTATTTTGAGAAGTGTTTCTACCTACTGGGGAACAGTGCTCAGAATTCTCGGTGGTACTTTGCTCTTACACAATTAATTATAACTTAGCATTTTTATAATAATTTAGGAGAAATTGTTGAAACACAATAATTCAAGGATATAAGTAATTATGCGGCAAGTGTGGTGGATAGATTTTTTTTATTATAACGGAAATCTGAAGTAATGAAGAGAAAATGTGACATTCCGGTTTGTCTTAATGCTGTATTAAGGAATAAAATATCCTCACCAAGTTTTGTCTTTGTATTAAGTCCCTTAAATTGTTGTTATGTGGCTTTCCAATAAAACTTAAGAATGTAACCGATATTGTCATTTTTATTCTAACTTTTAATATTACTTACTATTTATTTTTGCTTTCAACATTTTTGTAGGCATTTTTTACTAATATAGTATTATGATCGCTCTAGGTTGGCTTATTATTTTGTAATCCAATCCTATTATGCTAATAATAAGGAAATAATAAAGAAATCTGACAAAACTAATCAGTATAAAGAAAAATATATTTTGTATATATTCTTATTTAATTACTCACTGGCTTTAGTTGAAGCTGATTCGGTTTGAAAGCTAAAACCGAGTTCTGGTGCGGCGTGAACATGGAAAGATAACGCTCAACGGTTGTATATCGGATTCAGTATAAGAATACTAAGATTGGATCATATTCATCATTGGATCATATCATTGGATTTATTTCAAAGATAAAAAAGGAAGAAACTTGCTAAGTAAAATATCAGAGTCCCAAATAATTTCAGTTATTTCCAATAATTACTAGTAGTACAGTTATAGTTCTTTTGCTGTTCTGGACCATTACTGAATAATCCTCAAAGCATGTATTTGATAGAATGAATGAGTATGCTCTCGGCATAGCTATACTTCTAAATAAAAAGCTGCAAAAATAAAACAGCTGAAGTACTGGTATTACTATGAGTAAAACTATTTTAACCATCATAATAAATTTATTATTGAGTAATTTATGGACAGTGACAAAAATGATAGACCACGCATGTGTGGCCATACAGAAAATTTAGGATAGCATAGTTATTGGAGATCACATACTGTTTTCATTTTTTTCTATTGGTATTTTCATATAAGCTTTCTTCGCAAATCCTTAGCAAAATGTCAGAACTCCATCTTTGAAGTGGAAGGTCGCCTTACCGCTAGGCCATAAATAGACTAAAGTTTAGTTTTGAAAACAGACAACTATCATTGTTTCTATCCTTTTTTGCCATTAAAACAAGTAGGTTCAATCATTACTAATTAATACAAAGCTATGAAAAATAATTTTGGATTTCAATTCGGACTATCGACACTGAAGTTCGTAGATAATTTCTTAACTCTCCAGTTAAGAAATTTGGTTTGTAATTCGTTATTGCGATAACTGCGTCTCAAATGAACGCCCTATGAATGAACCTGACTTTTTAGTTATATACCTACAAAAGTAGGTACTCCCAATTCTCTATTCGACGTGATTGCTATATTATTTTATCTAGTTAAAACTGTCCTTAGTCCAGCCGTACTATTCTGTAATGGATAACATTGGCGGAAGGCTCAACGACGAACTCACAATTCGATTTAAAGAACGAAAGAATTAAGTTGATATGCATAATCCTTCGGCGAGTGATGCGTTTTAGGATGGGGCACGTGGCCATAAGCACTACATTAATTTTTATTCCAGGAGAACTCGAGAAGTCTATAGAAACGAGAATCCTAGTCTTTCCCGAGGATTAGGTGACTGAGGCGGTCGACTATCTTTAGTTCATTGATGACTTTTCTTTGATAACTTTTTCTAGACTGTAAAATACAAAAAAAAAAATACAGAGATTTGATTTTTAGGCCCCAGTAGAGCTATGCCTTAGCGCGTTCGCGCTTAAGGCATGCAAAAACAGCAATTTCATAGAGTGATTTCAAGGAATAGTTTTAACTGTCATTCTTTTACTTAAAAACATCTGTGTGATGAAAAGTTTGCTAGATAAAATATGAAAACCATTTGCACCCCTGTTTCTATGATGGCGGCTGCGGGACAAGGGTTACGACCTCTTACTGAGAGTTCAGAAGTAAAACTTGACAGAGTTTACAAAAAGTGTCTGCGTGTATTTTTTTTTTTTATTGTTTAAAGGTAGCAAACGAGTATGCAGTTCACCTGATGGTAAGTAGTCACTGCCGCCAATGGACATTAGTGATCATCCCCGAGTAGGTACGATTAAATCGTACATGACGTTAACCACCGATGTGTTAACCTTTGAGGACTAAGACTTTCGCCTCGCGTTTAAGTAGAGCCGGTAACCACACCTATCTAAACCGAAACACAATTAATTGCTTCACGGAGGATTATGAGGATGGCGGCGGTACCTTCCCGGTCGAACTACATGAGTTCTACCACACGGCAAACATGAACATGAACCAATGAACCAATTTTTACAAAGCTTATTCGTTGCTTAACATCAATTAAGTATGTACAGTGCTATGTGATAGAGAAGTTTAAAAAATTAATAGGTGTTATTACTTAAATGATATGTATGTATATTCTATTGTATATGTATGTATATACTACGACAATCCAACTACGGCTCTAAACGTTTGATTTTTTAACAATGTGTATTACTATGGTCGCTATTACAGCAAATACTGAAAATAATAAAGCTTTTGACTAGATAATTTTATTAATTTAAAATATACAGTAGATAATAATGTGCAATACTATCTGGTTACTAATTTAATTTTTAACATTCAACTACTTATGTTGGCAGTTACAAAACCCTTGGCTGATTATTCTTATAACCTACATTTATTCACGTCAGCTATTTACAATAAAGTAACGTCACATATGACGTGTCACGACGACAACGTTTTGTTAATCTATCTATCTATACATATAATAAAGCTAAAGAGGGTCGAAAGTCTGTACATGGAATATATTCAAAAAACAGTTAGCTGGGGATATTTAGGATCGATAACAGAACACGTTCCAACAGTTTTTAGAATTTTTGTCTGTTTGTTTATCTGTTTGTCTGTTTATTT
>DWNR01002170.1:0-13502 GCA_018250455.1 Polygonus leo | reverse complement strand
ACATGGGGGTGAAGTCTGACCTACTCTTTCTTATTTGACACAAACTGAGTTGCGCGGGTCAGATAGTATAATATAAACCACAAGAAAACCCATCTTTTCTCAATATATCAATCAACAGCTATGTACCTACTCCCATCATACGCAATTGCTCTCCTAATTACCATTGATTTAAAACCCGCATTCCGTTTAACAAAGCATCGCAAACAACTATCGATGAACGCACTGACAGACAAATTATTGACATAGAATAGAATAGTTCATACATTCATATGTATAACACAATCAATGTAGCGAGAGGCTGGGTGTGCTAATTGCACTAATATTCACAGCTGAAGACTCCAATGTTCACAACTGAAGACGTAACCTAATTAAGATGTAGCATCTAACACTCATGGTATGCAGTGATAGCCAAGTGGTTGAGTGGTTGAGGTCCGGGTTCAAATCGCAGCACTCACCTCTAATTTTTCAAATTATGTGCGTATTTAATGTAAAATATTACGTGCTTTTTGAGATTTTACCTTTCTATCGCCGGACTAGTGTATTTAACTTAACCCATTAATTTGTCTGTCAGTTAATTCATATTTATATTCAACACGATCGATACAAGCTTCACAGCTAAAGACCGTACACTTTTAAACTAATTAAGATGTATCATGTAACGCTTTAGTCCAAAGCTGCCCGAACAAACAACGAAATAATATCAGGCACACAGATTTTTAAAACAAAATAAAAAAAAGCGAAATCTAAATGCCGCGAGCCACTTCTACTTCGTCGACGGGCCACATAGGTCTAGACATTTACCTAACATAAATCATCCAAGAGCAACGACATCTATCGTTCGACGTTAATCTATATTTATAAAAGCGAACGGTCACTCACCAAGAAATCTCAGACACTACTAGTGCTAGGAGTTCCAAATTTCGCATGGGGGTTCTTTTTAGGACGTAGGTGCTCACTAAGACAGGACTTTGCGAAATTCGACCCCCAAGGGGATGTTTTTGCGGTTGATAGCTTGTATGAAACTTCATTACTACAAGTGTTAATAGTGATACATATCTTCATAACCACACGGATGAAGTAGCATGCAACGGCTAGTATTATATAACGAGAGGCTGGACGTGCTAATTGCTGTAATGTTCACAGCTGAAGACCGTACACTTAACCTGATTAAGATGTTGTATGAAACACTAGTCTGTAGTTAGTGAAGTGGGTTTGTTATAATTTTCATCTTGATGCTAGATCTGTGTACGGCTTCGCATGCGGTATTGCACAATTTTGTTCTTTATTTCGAATGTATAATATTTTTCTATGCAACATTACTAATATTATTTTCGGGAACAATGTTATTTTCTGCATTAAAGTTATACTATATTCTTATCCACCCTTGTGGGTATACGTACAAAATTACATTATCATAACTCGGTCAAGTTAAGGCTTAAACAACGTAGCGTAACAAATTCAAATTTGCATTTATAACACGTACCAATTTTTTTTGTTAACCTACATGTAAAACGGTTCAATCCAATTAGTTGGTAGATAAAATAGTCTTAGACAGGTTTCAGTTGCATATAAAGTTACAATAAAGACCTTTATTAAAAAATATGCCAACTATTAATACTCGATGGACGTTGTGGTGGGGCCCCGATGGCGAGCCGCCCACAGGAAGGGGCTTATCAATCCATTTGCCAGTTAATAATGTTTATTGCATTTTAACTATACCATGATTTTATTAGTTAAACCGTAGGTACGTACCCGTTCAATTTAGCAGTGCTATTATTAGAAGTGGAATTTTATTAGATAAAACCACTGTTATGATGTGATTTCATCAATGCAACCAATGAACTCATACCGCCTTTATCATAGGGGATACAGTGTCCTTATCCCTCAAGGGGATTCTTAAAAACCCTTTTCACGCAATAGTATTTTTTATCTTGGGATAAATATTTTTCGTCTGTTTCTTTAAGAATATACAAACAATTTGTTAATATACCGTCTTGTATGTCGCACACATGCGCAAGTCACTATCAGAAAGCAAATAAGTAACGTGATATTCTTACCACGGCTGCTTACGTCCTAAAAGAGTTGCCAAAAAATAACGGTTGATACACGTTACCATGCTGACAGCTTGGCGACTACTCCCTTCGCTGACCTACCCATCATTGATATAGTAGTTTATAAAATTATCTATCGTTATAGACCCATAATGGTCCCACTGCTGAGACGTTGAGCTGGGAGTTGTAAAAGCTTACGACGTTGTAGTCCTCCACTTTTCGAAAGTGCCAATTATAGATATATAAAAAATACATCAGAATTTTGTCAAAACCATATTTAAATGTGATAGATAGAAGACATACCTATAGATAAACAATACTCGTATCATATATCATGATATGTGCTTTCATACAGAGTTTAAATCAAATATGTGTTCATATCACGCTGTAATAACTAATTAAACAAATAATGATAAGTAAAACTAGATTCGGTTAAATGCTCAAATGTACACCGCAATATCACGTTCAATGATACAAAATGTACAAACAGACACACATGGCAGCGATAAGATAGGGCGGTGGACACAAAATGCTCAACAAATAATGGTTATCTAACCTTGCGGGCACCACAATGCTTGGGAGATAGCGAAATACAAATATTTGCAATCAGGTACGAACAGAATATAACTGTTGTTAATATGTTGCAAATATTGTAAAATATTTTAATGAACTAGCATTTTCCATTGTGTGAAAAACGGGAAAGGCTGGTCCTAGGGACCTGGATACAGGATTGCAGTTATTGGAAATTGTAGCTATGCATACTAGATCTTAAGTATACTACAATCCTGTCTGTGGCCAATTACGTTAGAATCAGATGGACTGTGTGCTATATTGCAATTGTTATCACTCTTTTCATTTTCAACTACTACTATGAAATGAAAAAAAGCAAATGCGTTACTACTCCCACAGTCTTGTTTAAACTTTCATGTGAGTTTTTCTGCGTTGTCACCCAATGCCGTCATTACTGAAACTCTAAAGAAAATGTAATTGTGTTGACATGAATTCATATGAGGATTTTACGGTGTTCCAGAGTTGCACGCGGCTGCAAAGGAGACGGTGACTTTAGCAGAGCAGCGATTCGTGAGCAAACAAGATGAGTGGCAGTTTGACAGTAACTGGCAGGAGGTGCTCAATCATGCCATCATCAAGGTATCTAACATTTGGGCTGTAGAGATTCAATATTTTTAATGTTTATTGTAATTCCTGGAGCAGATCATAAATGTCCCGAGAAGCAACGATTAATGATATATTTTATGGATGTTAATGTAAGCACATTGAAAAGTTTGATATAATAAGAGTTTGCTTATAATTTAATAATAAATCTAAGCTTTTATGTCTTATTTTTAGGTTATGGATGCAGAAAAAAGAAAAGCAGAGAGCGGACGCGAGCATCAAAAAAAGGCAGCGGCGTATATTGCGGCTGAAAAAAAGGTAAAGGACATTTAATACATTTGATTATATAAAAATTTGAATAACATTTGACTTTAATAATTCCATAATGTGTGTTCTTTAGGTGGCCCAATTGGAAGAAAGTCAAAAACGCAACATAATAAAGTCCCGTCTGTACTTCGAGGAGAAGAAACTATGTGACGAACAGTTGCAGATGCAAAATGAGAAGATAGAGAAACTGCAACGTCTCATAGCGGACGCCAAGTTCCGCTACTCGACGTCCCTTAAGGCTCTCGAGGAGATTTCTGAAGAGATACACAGACGCAGAGGAGAATATCCACCGTGTAAAGACACGATCCCAGTCGGTCCGAGAGAACCAGGTGTTGGCGCTGAAAGAGACCCTATACATGACGAAACACAATTAGACAAAGACGAAAAAGATGAGGAATCTAGTCTTCAAGAATTGAGGATGCGGGTCCGGGAGTTAGCTCTGAAACCCATGGACAGGAAGGACGTGGAAACAGATGACGCGTGGACGCAGGAACTGAACGAGACAATAAACAAGCTGGACCAGTTGTTGATGATGAAGGAGAATAACCAGCAGAGGTCGAAGTTCACAGCGAGTTCGCCGAGGAACTCCAGCGCGCCGTCCACGTCGACTAACATGGGCAAATACCAACCACCGAGCGACTGGAAAACAGATTCGAACTTATCAAGGACCAAGTCTATCAGTCGGGAGGTGGTCTACGAAGCTCCCAACCCACCGATCAGCAGGAATGAAAAGTCGAAAAGTATGATGTCGCTGGACGTTCTCGCTCTAGCCAGGGACGCTACCATGATGGATCGGGAATCATACTTAAAGGCGGTTATTGAGGATAAGTCTCCCACAGGAACGTATACGGAAAGCAATTCGGATAGGAACGACAGCCCAGATGATATATTAATGGTGGAATGTGATTCCAGTGATTCAACCCAAAATCCTATAATACGGATGACAAGCTCTACTATTACTGATAGCGATAATAGTTAAATTTTCGTGTAGAGAAGGCGTATGATATTAAATAGTACTAGTTGAACGGTGTACTCAAATATCAACAGGTTACAATTTTAGTAAGTTAATACTGCCTTCTCCCGTATTTTTATTGGAGGGCGGTTTCAGGTTTGACTTGATGCTAGGGACAAGTATGTATTGTAGGTCTAAAGGTAAAACTCAATAATAGATTTATTTGTCAAAAACGTTATTGTTTTGTTTTCATAATCATTCAATACTCACCAACTGCGTTTTAAAGAGAACGACTATTTCATAAATTTTACTTTTTTACCTACAATACATAACAAATATTAATAGATAAATAATAAAAAAAAATAGCGGAAAAGTCAAAACTACAAGATATCTTCTTGCCCTTAATATTATATACATGCCAACTCTAACGGCTTATCGAAGTTAAAAAGCCTTAGTTATTAAGTCTATTTACATAGACCGCTCTCATTTTTGTGATCGTGTTGTGAAAATTGTTAGTTGTGTCAATTTTCGATGTTAGAATATTTAAGTAACCCAGTTAAGATTCATTGAAAAAGGATATTGAGAAATTTTATCGTAAAGTACTCAAAATATTCATATTGGATATACATATACAGATTATAGTTACATAAAAATTACTCTTTTAATTTATGTGCGTTATGCAAGATATTTGTTTTAATGTACGTTATAAACTTAAACCTCCTTCCTTTGATGTCATATTTAAATGAAATAACAAATTGTAAGGTACAGTTTATAAAATATGTCAATCACCTTATAAAAAACGGCTCACATGTCCTGTAATTAAATTTACAGCGCGAAATAGTGCATAAATATGCATAAATATTGTGAATTAAATTTTCCAATGAGTCTTCTCTGGGTTGCTTCATTGATTAATACTTATAAATAATCATAAATATCTAGATCCACTTTTTATATTAATGGATTATCGATGTTTTATAATAATAATAATCTTAGCATATTTTTGTCATAAAAATATTGAATTTATTTTATTAATTATAAATATAAATTGATTTTAGATATCTGACTAGCATTTAATGTTAGTCATAATAATTGATTCTGTTTGAAAATTTTTAAAATTCTCCATTTTCTAATTTAACTATAACTTTTTACTAAAATTACGTATTTTTCAATCACTTGTTATATGGTATGTATATGCATGTTGAATGACAATTTATTAGTATTTTATTTACAATACCATAACATAATTTAATATGGTAATATCTTTGTTGTCATAAGTCTATGTAACATGTAACGAGCGCCATATCAGTCCACCGACGTAGCTCACAAAGTCAAATATTATATTTATTAACTTTTCTGACCGACTGTGAAGGAATTGAAAGAGAATTATTCAGAATGCTTGTGGAAGCTGATTGATTTTGGTATTTATTATTTTGACAGAACAGTCATGTTTCAGCTTGGCAGAAAGACTCCAGTACCAAGAGTGTATTGATGTATAGATATGCTGATAAGTAGTGTCCGACCGAGTTTTTACAACCGAAAGTTCGGTCGGACAATACTGATAAGTTTTTCACTGTCGGCCTTAGGAACTCTGCTGTATAAATACCCACAAAATAAAGCCCAATCACGGACAAGTTAGAACACCTAGTATTATGTATAGTGCATCTTATAGAAAATACTATGCAAAATATTGAAAACGCTGAAGAGGTCGGCGCAGTGGTCTTCATACTGGTCTGGATTTCGTTGCTGTCATTTACGATACTATGCTCACACATATTAACGTTAAAAGTGTATAATTAAAGCAGTAATTGCTCGCTATTGTTCTATCTAATTCGACGAAAATCAATCAGAGTCTACTGAGAACGTATAAGACTGTGAAACATGGTTGGTACTTAACTTCGGTTGTAGACGTAGATATAGGAGGTTGTATAGCAATTTTTTAATTGCAATGTTCAATTTTTATAAGACTAAGTAATCCTTAAACATGCACAGGAATGTGAACATTCCAATTCATACCGATATTATCCCTCAATTTTGTAAATCTAACATAACATATAATGGACTATTAATTAAAAAAAGGATTTAATGAGTATAATATACTCGTACATGAAGAGATTGGTTGTTAAATGTTGGTTAATTGATGTTTTAATTTTATATACTTCTTAAATATATGTAAGTATGTATGTATAATTAAATGTTGTCGTAATGTGTGAAAAGTGATTTCGTACTGGTGCCGTTGGAGTTTACAAGGCATGAAAGAAATTTAAAATATTCAAATTTCACTTTTGTACATTAATGATAACATACATAAATTTAAATTTATATTGTTTGGTTTTTTAAATTTATATTTTATAAATTATATAAAGACATACGAAATTATTCAATACTACTTGTGACACTTCAAAAAACACGAATAAACCAGTCACATTGTGCGGTGATATCTAGCGTATTCTTACACGTATTACAGTTACTACGAAATAGCCATTACCAGCTCCGTTTACATCAAAAGTTACTTGGATGTGATGTGTGAGATGTCATCACCTCACTTGTTATCACTTGGATGATCGGAACACGTCACACTTACTATTTACTTATTAGCTGTAAAGCTGCAATGAATTTCTATCAAATGTTGTTGCTATCTGCGAAGATTTCCAATACCGATGATTGGAGAATCCGTGTGGACGAAGTGTCAATTTATAAGCTTAGATTAAAATTACTTCCTATTATCAATACTGACGATTACTGGATCATCACCACTTTGCATTCTCCTACGGTCTATCTCTATCTACGATCAGCTGATGATTATCAGGCCCTTAAAATTCATAAAAGTGATTTTAATCTAACCTTATTAATTAAGATTTCCGGAAAAACCTGATAGATTTATACTATTGTATTATTATTTGGTATAAAGTATATAGATAATTATCTGATTGTGTAGTTGTGATATCAATGTTTAGGAACTCGTACTCTTACCGCACCGTCTGTCGCACGTCTATTCTACTCTCACTAACACGACTTGTTTCCGTGTAGTCTTCTCTATCCTAACAAACTTAATAAAAGGAAAAATTAAATATTGTCTTTTATTTTGTGTCTATTCCTCTATATATATAGTTGTCTTACATCACATGTAGTTTTGAAATAATTTGAAAAAGCATAAAATTAAATATTCGGTTATATTATGTATGTGTGCGTGGACGTTATTGCGTCCGTTGGTACGTGTGAGTGCGTATGGTACATACTTAGTAATGTAAATGTAAAACATTTTATATTTACCACACACAAGGAACTAAGGGGTCATAAAGAAAACAAGTAATTTGTAATAAAAATCATTATTTATTCATTCTCATAGAAGTCAATGCTCCCGATGCGAACAACAACTAACGTGTAACGTAACAGAACAGAGAAGTTAAAACATTTTTATAATCAAACGTATTTCTTTTGTAACATTAAAGATTAGGAAGGCACTTCTGAGGAGTGTTGATTCTAGAATACAATTTAGATATAATTTATAAAAATATAATTAAAAATGGAAATATTAAGTGTTAATCATATAAATGCAACTATTTAATAAATATTTGTTACAGTTTTTGCCAGATGACCGTGTTGATAAAATGTTCGCATGCTGATCGTATGATTACCTCACAGATGTATCATATTTAAAATATACATGAGTTAACTAATGACACGCATCAAACGATGTAGCTAAGCGATATACATCGTCAAGGTCGGCTCACGCTAAAAATTATTTGCCCTTACATTGATTGGAATGCATAAGTTTGTCGCATCGACAAAACTTACAATAATTGATCCTAGAAAAATAGTTTTAAAAGCTACACTAATTAGATGGTAAAAAATCATCTGACAGAAAATATAACAATAACAAGATTGAAAGGAATTATTGATAATCACATACATTAACATTAACACATAAACATCGAAATTTATCGTACTCTTTTGGTGTTTGTTGAGGGCAAAGGGAGAATGAAACGTATCATTCGAAAGGTAATAAATACTTGATGTGAAAATTCAAGATCATATCTGTTGCTTTTAAATAGTCTGTGAGTCAGACACGACATTTCAATGCAAAATCCTTCAGACTCAATTCAAATTACTTAAAATTCAGTTTATTGGGTAATATTATATACTATTATCTATTATACATACTTTGCAATAATATCATAACTTTCTTTTTTCTTTATAGATTTCTAAATTATTATTCCCATCTAAATGTTAATGACAATCGTACATTAACTAATTTATGTATGTACCAAGGGAAGTATACTATTATTATTTTTTGTGACATAAAATGTTACATAATTATTTTATGTGATACTTTATAATCCTTACTTATTGTCTAAAATTTGCTAGGATTTCATATATCTATTACTTTCGTGTATAAAAAATAGCCATTTTATATACCCATGTAAACATAGTGTTACAGAACCTATGAAACCTTCGATAGATCATGCAACCCCTGTTTATATTTCACTGGGTTCGGGTCCCTTCCCATAATGCGGGGATCTTAAAGAAAATACTAAGTTATTCTAATGAGGTTTCATATAAGAAAGTAGCGGTTAATGTCGAAACTGTCGCATAATTTAGAATCACCCTTAAGGCTTCTAATATGGTTTAATTCAAATAAAACGACAGAGACCAATAATTTACTGTGGCTTACTAATCAATAGAGGCGTTCAAAACCATTCTCGTTCACACTTTACTACTTTATACATACAATGAAATGTTCTACGCAAGTCACGCTATACTGTACGCGCTTTGTATACGAATAATAGACACAGCTAATTTCAAAAACGAACGACTCCTATATCGTATAACATCGGAAGAAAAACAAGAAAGAAATGATTCCCTAAGGCTATAAATAAATAACCTTAAAGTTATGAGAACAATAATAATCACTATCACAACATAAATGGATTAGCACAATACTGGAACGTTAACACGAGATTATTTTATAATACCTCACATTAGCATTACATGTCCTAATACATGTATCTCTATATATTATTATTCTATGTTAACAAATCTTATCTTTATCTATAATTTCATAAATATAATTTTTCAACTTTTTCTTTGTCAAAACATTCAATCCGTAATACAACCAAAGGATAATTAAAATTTAAAGTTTCCTAAAAATATAATAATAATTACATATAAAAGATGTTAAAAACAATAAAATGTTATTTTATATATTAAACATATATGCACCATTTATAATTTCCCCATTGGCACATTTTAAAAATTATATTTTCTCATTATTTTTGTATTGGAATAAGATATGAAATTACCATTCATATATTTAAAATTTTATGCACAAATAATCATGTATATATTAATTAATATGTACATTTTTATTGATATTGACAAACTTAACAAAAACTGGAACATGTACTATTTTCTGAAATAATTCGGTATAAAATATATTTCTATTTTAAATAAATGCTATTATTTCAAACTGAGCACCACATTTATGTTGAATCCATATTTCGTTTATTGCATATGCTATTGAAAATTTGTTTTTCAAATGGAGCAACTAATTAACCGATCTTTATGAAAATTTATAGACTTATAGCCTGACTAAAAAATGTTTATTCATAGATAAGTTTTTATACGATATTACTAATCAATACATTTATTGAAAAAAAAGCATTTTATATGTATGAGCAAAAGATAAACGAATAAAATGTACGCATGAATTGCCTTTGACTTTTCACACTTTATAATCCACAAACTACTCTGGGTACTTTATGAAGTAATATAATGTCAGTTAGTTCTTTAATGCAATAAATTAAATCAGAGAAACATGAGAAAGTGAATTGTCACTTGACCAAACAGAAAATATACGTAGACACAAGTACAAAGAAGAACTTCATATATAAAGCATGCTTAATAACCTGAATACAAATAAAACTATAACAAAAATATCTAAAACATATAAAAATATATTATTTGCTAACACTTAAGTAATAAAATAAAATTTTATGAATATTAATATTTTAATACAAGATTATCGAATTAAAATGTAAGACATTCACACGGCATAGCACGATTTTTTTGTGGTCAAATCTCATCTCACTTTTCTACTGGAGCAACTTGTATAATTATTGGCGCGAATTATGATCAATTCAAAAACGGTCGGACTATCATAAGACTCATAATCGAATAAACTATATAATAATAACGATATTTGGATACGTACACGCCTGAAATGGAGTTTCATATATGTATGACAGTTTGATATATGTATATACATTAAAAATTAAATTCTGACACAAACTTGCGGTGCATTGCCGCGTGAACCCGCCCGACATAATAAAATATGAACACGTCATTAAACGGTATGTATTTAAAGTTTGAACATGACAAAATTACTTACAACAAAGTATTCGTGCAATATATGTACATAATTAAAAACAATTAAATTGTAATACTTTATCAAGGTAACATTGTATTCGAAACTCCTGCTAACAGTATTATCTACTAGTAGTACATTTATTCAACGTAGACCGTAAACCTTAGGCTTAGAGTTCAAAATTATTTGACATATTTTCATCTTTATCCCAAATCGTTTTTAATAGACTGTCATTTTTATAGGTTTTATAAAATGGTGTTCAAATGACGTATATTTCCAAAGTATTTTTATAATTATCTTTTTTTCACGTCTTTTTTTTTCTTTTTCTTTCCCTACTCACTTCCTCGCCTTCGCGCGCCAGAGATGTTTAAACTCTGGCGCATTCGTGGTCTAATAGTTCAAACTACACGCCCAAATTGAACTGAACCAAGTAATATAATTACAAATTCCCTTTCAGTGAAATACGTCACATGCCAACTTCATAAATATCAATTTCAAGGATTTTAAAGACAGTCCCATATCAATTTTGAAAGAATATTACAATCAATTCAGACATTTTACAAATCTATCTAATATTTAAAAGTATCATTCAATTTATTTTCAACTCGAAGCCTTAGGATTACGGTTCGTTACAACAACGATCTATTTGTCTATACTTCTTACCTCTAGAAGTTTTGTACAAAATAAAAATGCAGTAAATGCATTGAAACCTCGAATGTATAGGTATGTACCTAAAATGAACAATATCTCACAGACTTACGCGACTCTGAATTTTTTATTATGTATTCCTCTCGATATGTATTATATCAGTATTTAGAAAGTATCATGGATGGAATTCAAGAAATTTGATAATATTTATAACAAATTTGTGACAATGTTAAAACGAACATTAATTAATTATTATTATTCAAGTACGTTACTTTGTAATTATATGTCACTAGAATTTTTAAATGCTTATTAATGTTATAAAATAGGTTACTTTATAACATTTATTTATTCGCATTATTATTGAATATAAAATAATATATAAAAATTAATTTCTACATAATACGAAACTGAATGATACTTTCCCAATACAAATCAATGGCATCTTCGTTCCCTAATTATTATTTATAAGTAATCTAAGAGCCCTGTCTATTTAAAATAATTAAAATGTCTCACTACGTACAATGCTAAATACGAATTATAGTAAAAATATTCTCTACGATTGTGTTCCTTAATTACATTGTCAATTCCTCTGTTGGTTAAGAATATATTTCTTATTAATAGTGTCCATAATGGCCCAAAAATCATCGTAGCTTATGCACGAAACGTACGCATCATGGCCAATGATTGCCAAAGTTTCGATTTTTTATACAAAACATAACAATTCGATTCAACATATTTTTTTAAATACAAAATTTTTAACCAAATCATAAAGTAATATCACCAATCCATGACGACCAGGGCTCCAGCACTTAAAGTGCAATTACAATTTGCAGGAAGGTACCACATCCCGCCACCAGGCGGCGCGCTCGAACACGCCGGGGTGGCTGAAAAACGCCTTCTGTAGGTTTTGGTATAACTGGAAAGAAAAAAATATACTATTGATAATATTATTACATATTAATAATTGCCATAAGCTAACATAATTTGTCTCGTTGTTAATTGCTAATATGACTGTTATTATATCGATGTGTATTTGCGTAGAGATTTTCTTGTCTCGAAGATGCAAATTAGATGTTTAATAAAAAGTTCCTTCCTTTAAATTATATATACTATTTTGTTTATTTAAAATTAAATATTGACTGCATAAAAAAGCTTAAGCACAAATTGTACTTTAAAACAAATTGTATTTTTATACCTGCCTTTACCGTGAGTATTATATAAAAAAATGTAGTTAAAATCAGTAGCAAAATGTAGATAATAGTTAAGTACATAACAATTTTCTCACCTTTCCATCACTCCTCCCCAACACGGAATTCAACACAAAATCGGTGGGCGCCAGCGCGTCCACCACACTGACCACTTCACTCTTTAACTCCCCACAGAGTTCCAGTACAGCATCCCGCAACAACCTCGCAAGATCGTCACCACTGGCGAAGCCACCTTGGTACAGCTCCACCAAGTGTTTGTCCAACGACCACAGGCCGTACAAAGAGAAGAGTTTGTACAACACCGGCTGTAACTGCATCTCTTTCTTCTGCACGGAATCCAAGCAGTATATGAGAGCCAGGTACTCTGCATACGCCTTGGTCAAATTCTTCCATCTATACACTTGCGATTTGTTTTTAGCTTGGGCCTTGGTGAGCCCTTTAGCGATTTCCGATTCGTTCTTCTCGTGAGTGTGTTTAAGTAGCCAGCACAGGAGCCATTTATAAGTAGAGAGTATAACTAGAAAGAAAAAATATGACATTGTTAGTACAAAATTAAATATAGTACAAGCGTTATATTACAGAAATCAATTTGTAAAATTAAAATTACATCAAACATACATTTATATATAGAACATGTGACTGTGGCAAAGTAGTTGTAATCTAATTTATCATGTAATTAATTATCATAATGTATGCACATAAATCAAGTTACTATTTATTCTTTACCTACTACTATTGAATCTTTTTCACATTAAAAGATTTCCAGGTGGTAGAATTCATGTAGTTCGACCGGGGAGGTACCACCGCCACCCTCATAATCCTCCGTGAAGCAATTTATT